>JAOEJI010316102.1:0-11284 GCA_025448255.1 Umimayanthus chanpuru | reverse complement strand
ACCCGCCAAGATGGCGGCAGAAACCGTGAAAAGGCCTGTTAGAGCACGAAATGCGTCTACTATCCCCATGAAGGAAAATAGAGAATTTAGAATTGCTACGTAGCAGTAACCATCATTGAGAACCAGGAGGGATTCGCCAAAGGAATCAATTTTTTGAGATTCTATAAAGGGTTTTTACGATTTTATCAATTACTTTTTAGTAGCTGTTACCTATAAGTTTTATTTCTGAAGTGATGTCGGACATGCCCACGCTTATTAAGCGATTCAAAAGAATATTGAAACGTGGAAAATTCTTTCGAATTTTATCAAAAGTTATGTAATTTTCTTTTTTTATTGCAAAATTAATTACAAATTATTATTATATTGTCTTATATTGGCAGAAATATACTTACAACTGATATCTAAAGCAGATTGGGGCAGGTTTTTTAAAACCGCCGAAATTCTCAAAATCAAGCAATTTCAACAAAATGTTATGGCATTCTATTGGCTCTTGTAACCATGCAAAATGTCTAATTAGCACGTGACCAATACTAATTGAAAGGGCACAAGCTAATTAACAATCATACCAAATTTGAAGCCAAACGGACAAGGCATATTGAAAATCAACGGTCAGCGAACCCCCCTTCCCAATCAACCATACATCATTTGCCGCAAATTACCATCTTAATTTCCCACGACTACAGTAGCTCCCGTCTGGCCTTGTAGCTCAGTTGGTAGAACAACATTGATCTTTTCCGGAGGTCGTGGGTTCGAACCCCACCGGGGTTAGAGATTTTTTCTCTTTCTTTCCTTTCTAGGGCTATCGCTCAGAAGGTATTATTTGGGATATTTATTAGAGCACTTTAAGTTATTAGTGCTCAACGGCCAAACCTTACTGGTTACCCCCTCATTTACGTGTTCATTCGCCGCAAATTACCATCTTAATTTCCCACGACCAGCTCCCATGTGGCCTTGTAGCTCGGTTGGTAGAGCAACGGTGATCTGTTCTGGAGGTTGTGGGTTCGAATCACATCGAGGTCAGATATTTTTTCTTCTTCTCCGTGTGGGTCCATTCCCTTACCAATACTAGGGCTTTCGCTCAGAAGGTATTATTTGGGATGTTCTAGAGCACTTCAGATTACAACATTTAAACCAATATAACATGCTTAATAGTGCTCAGTGGCTAAACCTTACTTGTTACCCCTTCACTTACGTGTTCATTTGCCGCAAATTACTATCTTAATTTCCCACTATCAGCGTCCATCTGTCCTTGTCGCTTAGTTGGTAGAGCAACGGCGATCTGTTCAAGAGATTTTTCTCTTTCTCCGTGTGGGCCCATTTCCTTTCTAGGGCTTTGGCTCGGAAGGTATTATGTGGGATATTTGTTAGAGCACTTCAAATTACCACATTTCAACCACTATGTGAACTTCGATATAACCAATTCTATAAGCCTTTATCGGCAGTTCTGGTGATGGCGAAATGTTGTGCTCGGAATGTGCTGATTCAGTGCAGAAATGAAAATATCCACTCTTTATTTGTTCAGTTTTTATTTTTGTTACACTTAATGTTGAAATGTAACTAGTTGTTGTCGCATGACGCAAATTTACACCGCATTTAACTCAATTTCTGGCCATTTCTTTGTTAACATTTGTGGGTTCCTTGAAGCGACTCGAAATACAGATCTAAATCCGTGGCCGTACAAGAGTGAAATCAATGTGCAAGAAACCTAACTCGCTTTGCAGGGGACTACTCGAGGTCTATGCCAATTGACAGCAATATATAGGCAGGACGCACCGCTTGCTGCACCTCAGGTGTGATTTTTATGTCTATAGTGTTTTACTGAGCGGTATTTCTCTAATCAGTGATTGCTTGGAAAATACAGATCGCAAACCATGTCCATATAAGCATGCAATCAATATGCAGGAAATCGTCTTGCAGGGAACTGCTTGAAGTCCATGACAATCGAGAGCAATATATAGACAGGACGCACTGCTTACTGCACCTTTAGGTGTATTTTTTTTTTGTCTATAGATTTTTCACTGAGCAGTGTTTCTGTTATCAGTAATTCCTCGGGTGATAGCTCCATCTTCTCTTGTTTACCTGCGGTCAAAAAATAGAAATATATCGGCCGGTGTTATTTCAAAACAAATTAGCTATTTTTTGGTTAAATACGTTCTTGAAAAGCCGTCAAAGGCTCTTTAGTCTTTTTCAAGCATGAAACTGATAAAAAATAATTATTATTCACCCTGTTGTAAAGAACAATGATTAATGCACGAAACAAACAAGTAATCTTATATTACAAAACCCGACTGCACTAATGCGTTTTTAATACCCCCCGTTTCTATTTTATTATTCTGTTTTGGACGTCGCGGTACAATAGATTTCGATTCAGTCGCCAATATAGTTTACGCCGGTAAATTCGACCGCAACTAACCGTCCAGAATGAAATCTGAAAATCTGATGAACATTCAGAAAACAAAATTTCTTCAGACTTCTATAGCTTGTTTTTGAACGTGGATTCCACCATCGTGTCAAAAGCGTTTTTATGTGGTTTTTGCCCATCATCATAAAACAATGGTAAACTATTGTTTTTAAAATTAAGCACGGCTTCACGTGATCTGGGTTATTTTGTATGCATTAGTTCTCTCAACTGAGTTTGTTTCACTGAATTATGTTTTTAGTTCTCTATCGACCTGCAAATGGTAATAACTAATCTATAGGCAGACACAACAGTAATTTGAAGAAAAGAATGTACGATAAGCGAGGAATATCTCCCACATATCACCGCGATGGGGCTTAGTCCGGTTCTTGCCGAGTCCACGGATACTAGCTAAGTGCGAGGAAAACACACCAGAACTGGACTGTATTTAAACTATACTAAGAAGGCTTGTGAATGAAAAGCAAAAATGTCCTGAAGCACGCACTGTCTTTGTAATTGCTAGTTGTTGGTTAGTTATTCGAGAGAAAAGTAAAAGCATATATAAACTAACTTTTGACGTTTGACGAAACGTGTCATAGTGATTCAGGCAAGAGAGCACAGACTTCATACTGATATTGGTATAGTTTTTAAAAAATCACGTAAAATTGAAATTAAATATACCTTGACAGGTCGTGATAAATGAGGCTTGTATATAGAGGAGGATATTACCCCGTCATCCAGGGAAGATCGATACCGGTCCAGTGTACCTTGGCTTTCCTGCGAAAAAATAAAAGTAAATTGTTTAAAAAAGAACTGCATGCTTAGAGGAAAATAGTAAATTGGTTTAGCAAACAAGAAGCAGTGTTAGGGGATTACTGGATACAATTAAACAATTTATATTGATTTGGTTGTTTTAATTAAGCTTAACTAGCCAGAGTTTGTTGTTAGCAGTTTTTCTCGTAATGTAGTATTTTCCTTTTTGTTCCTGGGTACTTGGTAATCAATTAATGTTAATCGTAAGAAAATCTTTTGGTTGGCAAACATTGTACTAAATATAACACCACTACGACATACAACCACATTGCAACACAGCTGTAGTTGGTCTTCGGCTGTTTTTATTGCTTGAAAATTTGTTCTTCTCAATGATTTCCTGTTAAGCAGTTTTTTCATGTACTACAGCATCAAGACAACTACATTGCAACACAGCTCTTTTGTCGATGTGAGTGATTGCAGCCAGTCAATGCTTGGCAGAATTTGCTGCTAGAAAATTGTATTCTACTCAATGATTTCTTGTTGAGCAGTTTTTCTCATGTACTACACCATCAAGACAGCCACGTTGCAATACAGCTGTTTATTCCTGTGAGTGATTGCAGCCAGTTAGTTCTCGGCAGTTTTCATTGCTAGAAAATTTATCTACTTAATGATTTCCTGTTGAGCATTATTTCTCATGAAGTACTACACCATCAAGACAACTGTGCTGGCATGACACAATTGTGAGTGATTGCCAAAAGGCTTTGTTTCACGCACTGATATCTCGTTGAGCTAGCAGGACTTTTCTAATGCATGAAGTATAGTGTCTTGAATATTGTTATGCACAGCGATAATTATTTCGGTTATCGCCAGCTCAGCAAACACCCGGTTGTTGAAGCAAAGATGCTAGTTCTACATAGAGTCTTCTCTTAATGGCGTTCTTTAATAACCTAAATAAAAATGCTTACGGTTGATTGCATAACTGAAAATTAATATTTTCTCTTATACATGCACCATTTTATTGATATAAGTATTGGGAATGCAAAAGTAGTTTAACTTACCTTTTAGAATGTATTTCGCGAGGTGAACGGTGGCTGTTTACAATGGTTTCTACTGACAAATGTCTCTCCACTTCTTCATCTTGCTGGAATAAAGGCGCAGCAACGGCCAGGGAGATTAAGCAAAGTAGGATTAATGTTCTCATCTTAAACTGGACTTGAAACACTGTTTAGTGGCGGTCAGGAAGTAGCGTCAGTTAAGATAGTTTCTAATTGATCACGAAAGAGTGTTGAAGCTGCTCTTTTATAATAGTTGGAGCGGGTAGAATGACGTATGTGTTTCCAGATCCGGGATATTGCAGTCGTCTGTTGACGCAAGAATTGGGTTGAGGTAGAGTTTGTCCTTCAATTGCTTACGATTGTTTAAGCTGAGTAACTTAGCACTGAAAGTTTCCTATTGCTTGTGACGTCGCATCACTATACTAGACACCTAGAAACGCAGTCTCATTTATTATAACTAATCATTTCTTACCATATTTAGGGCAGCTTTACGACATAAAATAATATTGTTTTCCAGAAGCAATAGCTTACCTTTTTCACCAAAGATCTTTGTGTTGGAGATATATATCGCTGTGGTAAAGTTTCAAAATACATCAACAAAACACCATGTGCATTCAGTTACACATGATCGGAACAGTGAAGTTTATTTAAATGCAATGGTTAACAAAGGTTTTAAAATCACAAAATCAAATGAAAATGTAATCAGGTAATATTTAAGATCTGTTAGTGTGGTTTGGAATCTTTCCAGAATGGCCACATTATCCGAAATGATTTCCCCATATGGTAGCGTGCGATCTTTGTTGGAGACAGACTAGACGTAACAGCTTTATTTCGCTCTTTTTAGCTGAATATACGCAGCTGTTTGATCTCAAATTGATACTTGAGTGCGATATAAACTCCTCGTGGAAGGGTAAAGTGGGAGCTTTATAGCTACAACCTCAGCGATCTAATATCACGACTGTTTTTCAGCCATGCGTCCTTGCAGACCTTGGCTTTGTAAGGTAACCGTGATTTCCATTTAGCTTATTATAGGTTACCCCAACACAATTTAATGGCTTTTGGAAATTGTCTGGTTTTCTGTACATAAATAAATGCCTTACTGGCTTCTATGTTCTTCGTGTCAGGAACACCGGACAATATTTACTGTAGCATGCGTGCGCGCACGTGGAATAAATAATTTATTGCAAGATTACTTTCTCACGCAAAAAGCTTGAGAACGAACGGAAATTAAACGAAAACCTCTACTTAGACTTAACACTTCATCTCAACGTGTTTTTAAAAGCGAATGAGTCAGTATAAAAAACAACATCTTCAGGGAAGTTTTCAAGCAATTGATTGGCTTCAAAATATATATGTAACCAATAAGAAACTCATGAGTTTAGAATAGTTGATTTTGCTCGAGGATAGAAACTTATGGTTTTGAAATGAACTGATAAAGCGACCAAACGTAATATAGCACTTCAAAATCTCATTAGAACCTCATTTCTTGTGGTTTTAAAGTAAATGAGTCAGATTATATTGAGGGCTTCTCGGATTCATTATTGTCTTCTTTATATGACTCAGGAACACCGCCAGCGTGTTGTAATATTGCTGATGGTTTTTTCGACTAACAGACACGGACAGCGACACGTGCTTGCACCAAACGAACGCACCTATACTATCTAATTACTCCGGAATCTGTTTATTATGTTTGCAACAAAACGATTAAGTAATTAAATGAAATATTTGACTACGCTTTAGGAGAACTTTAATGTTTGTGCAACGGAGTGTTAGGCCCGTTTCAAACGCCGTGCTACATTCGTGCCAAGCTAGCTCGACTGTGGCACAGCTCCGGCTCGACTTGGTTTCAGACGCCGAATTTGAGTCGAACTTAAGTCGAACTTTGAGCAACCTCGTTTCCAGAAAACCAAATCCGGTCTGACCACGTTTGTAATTCATTTACAATTTATGCAATAAATTCAGCACGGCTTTGGTGCGACTTTAGCACGGCGTCTAAAATGAACCCGAGCTAGAGTCGTGTAGCACGGGTGAGCTTGCCGTACTACACAACTTTGACGCGAGTTGTTTTCAGACGCCGTGCTAAAGTCGTGCCACATTCGAATTTGCCGGCAAGTTCGGGTGAGTTAGCACGACTCTAGCACGGCGTTTGAAACAGGACTTAAAAAGCAAAATCTACCAGCACTCTGAGCCAGGAAAAAACTATAGTAATTTGTATAATGTTCGGTTGATTTAGAGATTGAACCTTTGATATGGTTGCAGGGATAGTGGTAATCAATCGAGGCAACTGTAAAAATGTGTTTACATGCCTCGAAGCCTTAAAGAAAATGTAGGGGAAAAAGTAAAAACACTTTGGTCGAAGCTCTTCCGCACCCTTCCATCCCTCAAAAATCACATGGTAGACCCCCTTACAACACATGATTGATTTCAATTTCAATCTTTTTCATTTATTTCAGCATAATACAGCACAGACTGATAAGAGTAGAACCAGAGCCAGAAGCTTGAATTTAAATGGGTTGGGGTCAGTATAGTAGAAACCGCGTGTCATAGCAGTGGATACATAAGCTGGCAACCTAAATATATATCAGATTACAAATATGTTAAAAACAAAATAAGCCAAGGCATGCCAAAACTAAGTTAACTTAAGAAATGATAGCTGTCCTGAACGAAGAACAGTTATCAGAATGATTAATGTACATGATCGTCTGCAGTACCAGTACTCTAAAATACTGTGGAAGATCGACATTAAATGTACTGTCCGAGGTGCTATTTACAGTAAGGGCGTCAGCTCTATTGTCTCTTATTGTGATCGTTCTACAAAGCAGCTCTTTTGTATTTGTTCGGTTGTGTATTCTTTTAAAATGATGATCATTATCGACGTTATTGTTCGATGAGCTAACCGGGAAATTGCTTTTAGCAGCTACTGGTCGATCCGCTAGTTGTGGTTCTGTTCACACTGTTAACTTCCTTGGCTAAAACCAAAAAATCTACCATAGCTTTATAAGCTAACGTATTTATTTCTCATCAGTTCACTTGAAATTATTTATTCTTTTTTGGTGATAACTCTTCAACAAAATCCCACATGGGGAAAGTAGAACTTCGAAGCCTTTCTTGTCTGCTGTTTTGGAGTCTCAGGATTGAATGAAATCTTGTAGCACAAAAGAAATGTTGCTTTAAAATATAGTTTCTTTACATTACATTACATTTTATTTTATTTCATTATGTTTTAGAAACAAATCTTGCAGTACCGTAAAGTCTAAAGGTATTGTCAGTGTGAAATATGGACATACTCAATGTAGAAAAAGCGAAATGGCACAGAGAAATTTTATACGTTTTGTACGCAATGTTACTTAAAGATCCTGTACTGTAGCTGCTTCCAAATCATGGAACGACTTAATGTTGGATATACTGCAGAGCTTTTATACTTGGTGTATGCAGGCTGAAGACATTGACAACAGAAACATTTTAAATCTATCCCTTAGGTTTACTGACTTATGGTATTGTTAGGGAAGGATACGTTTGTTATCAAGGTGAGGGAACGGGTATGGCTGCACTAGTAGTAACCATATATAGTTGAAGTGCTGCCAACGCTTCCTGTGGTGTTTTCCATGGTGAATCCAGGGGATTTTCCGAGGTTTACATCGCGACTTGCAAATGTTTTGTCAGCTGCTAAGGTATACTGCAAGCTACTGCAGGTTTATGAAGATTTAGCACCTCAATGCCCAAGTTTTTAGTAGTATTGAAAGTGGGTCAGTATTTATTTTTGGCATTTGTCAGCAAAAGACTTTTCATTTGCTTGTTAGTATCCACGATTTGCACAAACTACATTAAAACCGATTGTATTATAAAATTAGTCCTAGGTACCACTTTTATCGCAGTTTTTTTCGGTATTAGGGGGAACAAGGTCGAATTCCTCTTCAGCTAATCCTTTTTATGCACCAGGTTTATGACTGCAAATAAAACTCTGATTTCTGTAATTGGGTTTCAGTATAATAAGGGAGACAAGTCGTTATATTCCCTCGGCAGGTCTTGCAGTATACAATTTACAATTTAGAATTTCACCTGTGCACAAAATAATTCAAGTAATTGCGTTTCTATTTTATTTATAACGAATCTGAAATGACCTATGGGAACTTTGGGGATTTTGTATCTCGATTTTAAAATGTGTACACTAAACGAAACTGTAGCTGGAGTCTTTACCGAACTGGTTAAACGCTAATGGTCATAACATGTTAAATAAAGCTGTATAGGTTTTTGTTTGATACTAGAGAGATTAACCCTCGGACGGCCACGCTATTTACTGTAACAAATTAACCCAAGGGGGGTCATTTGGACCCCCCATAGATTTTCCAAATGGTTGCACATAAAAGATCAAGCTTTTGCATGCAAGCAGCTTTGGGTTAGCTTATTACTTTCCATAACAATAATTAAGTTTCAATTAAGAACTGTTGCTATGGCAACACTCGCCTCACAACAAGTCCGCCATCTTGGCCGCCATCTTGGATTTTTCAAAAACTTTATTTTCAGCAAAAATGCAGCAAATTTTACTGAAGTTAATAGAAAATATGTGTTTGCAGCTTCAAATAGGAATATAATTAAGAAAAGAGTCTAAAAGAAGAAAATAGAATAAATTTTGTCAAAAAGTTACAGTTTTCTATTTCAAACTTTAATTTGCATAATTAATTATGCATAAATTATAAGTGATGACGTCATTCACTTAACATCAAAAGATGCGCGCATTACCAGACTATAGGTACTGAAAGTTTCATTTTGATTAATTGAAAGCTTCAAATTTTAGGTGGCAAAACCTATGGGGGGTCCATTTGTCCCACCACCCCCCTCCCCCCTTGGACGTTCAAGGGTTAAGCAACTAGGACGGGAACGTCAACGAGAACGTTACAAAACAGTAGACTTGATTACAGAATATAATGACTTCACGTGACCAGCTTGTACTTTTCCACCGTCGTCTTTAGAAACAGACCTTGAAAACATCAATTCTGGAGTTTTGTAGAGAACGTGAACGTTAGAGTATGAATTATTTCAACATTCGTGAAACTTTTAAAAAAAAAGCTCTAATTTTTCACATTTACGCACCTTCGGGCAAAACAAAAAAGACTCGAGTGAGTTATACAAACAAGAAAAGGGAAAACGGAAAGTTCGTTGACGTTCCCGTTCTAGCTGCTTCCCTAGTATTAATATTAAGACGCCACTTCATAGCATTTTTTTGTGGACTATCGCCAGCCCATAGATATATAAGGACAGTAAGATATATAGTGCAGAATTATGCTTATAAAACATAGAAAATGTACAACTAACGATATTTTTTTGAAAAATGAGAACTTGAAATTACAGTTTAATGATCGAAAAAGGTAAGCATTAAACGCCATAGTTTGCACGCGAATAGGCGAATCTTTGTTTACATTTTTTGCGCCATTAGCATATGTACCCTTGTTTTCCTCGAGCTATAATATCGCTTGTTCTGAATATTGAAAGAACTTCACAAAATTAGCTTCGTCTGAAAATATGAAGCCGATATGTTAAATAGTTTTCTTGTGATGCGTGCTTAAAACCTGGAAATTTTACACAAAATGTATGGCTCATTAACGATTTTGCCACCCAGCTGTTTCAAGTTTTTATGAACATTGATATCTTCTTTAAACTTGCATGTACAGAACCGAAAGTTTAGTCCAGTACTTTCCTCGACTAGCTTTCTTAAGTTTTATATTCAGTTTTATTTTATCTTGTTTCTTTCTCTACCTGAAAGTGTATGCTAATGAAGCAGAACGTAAACAATGACGTCACGAAAGATTCGCCTATTGCGTTTTCTCCTCAAAGATCAAGTACGAGAAGATAAAAATCATAGGAGCGGTGGGTAATTGTGTGTGCGAGGTTGGCACAGTTGGTAAGATCTCTGACTAACAACCAGAAGGTTCTGGGTTCAATCCCCGGCCTGGTCAAGGGTTGAACTTTGGGCGACCTTCTTTCGCGACACCTTTCGTGGACCGTTGGTCAACCTTATTACAGGAAATTAAAAAAAGCATTTAAATAACGCGGTTTATGAAAAATCGTGTTAATTAAAACACATTAAGCCGTTAAGCGTTTCAATTTAAAAACTTTGACTCGTAAATCCCAACAAAATTAAACCGCGTTAATAAAATCGTATTCTAATTATGAAAACGTTGTCATGATGCTTTTTTAATTTCCTGTAATAAAGTAGTCTCTCAAGGGACGTTGGTCGAGAAGTAGGCTAATGACGGTGTTGTGGACAGTGTCCCCAATAAGTGAGGCCTGAATGGCCTTTCTAGAAGAGTTGACACATCATTAAAGTGTATTGTTATTAATTTTACGTTTCAGGATTTTTTTGGAGGAGGTTGAGATTTTGAAAATTATTCTCTACAGCAAGGGAAAAAATGGTTCTCGATAAGCTCTCTATCATGCACCGCTTTTTCAACTAGAAAAAATCTCCCTTATTTATCAGTGAAGAAAAACAATTCTTGCAATAACAAAATCTTCCAACTCCTCACCCCGTCCCCTTAAAATTCAAATGGTCTGCCGCAAAAAGCAATGTTTCACAAAGCTATAATGTTCAAATCGCCATTAAAATTTAAGAACAATTTAAAAACAATCTGAGTCTGAGAAGAATTGTAGTCATGATAATACTCGAAGCTTTAACAAAGTTTTAAGATGAATTACTGAAATTCGTCACCTAATCTCCTTAATTTCATACATACACACACACACACACACACACACACACACACACACACACACACTAATGTTTAACCGTGCATGAGCAGCTAATTATAGAAATTAAAAAAACACTTCGAGATTGAAATGCCCCAAAAAGTTAAGAGCAATGAGGTTCAGCTTAAAACCTGGTTCTTATAACAACAAAAAGCGTGTATATTTTTGGTGCAATGGAACATTTTTGTCTATAAAAATACTATATCTTCTAAAGAAATTGAATTGTTGTCTGTATAAATACTGATAGTTTTGACAATATGATCTTAACGATCATGCCAATAGAGCTCTTATGTTTTTCTGTTTGTCATAATAGTTTTAACTTTATCCAATTTACAAA
>JAOEJI010315991.1:0-11285 GCA_025448255.1 Umimayanthus chanpuru | reverse complement strand
GTCGCGGGTAAAACGTCGCGGGTAAAACGTCGCGGGTCGCGGGTAAACTGTCGCGGGTGAAACGTCGCGGGTAAAACTTCGCGGGTCGCGGGTAAAACGTCGCGGGTCGCGGGTAAACTGTCGCGGGTGAAACGTCGCGGGTAAAACGTCGCGGGTGATTTTTTTTATTTTTATAGCGGAGCACCATATGTATGGAAGGGGTCTTAGATGAAAATTTGTGGCTTGAATTCAGCACCCCATGCATTTTTACGAATAAGTTGCCATAGCAACTGCGTTTCCCATCAAGAAAAAAATGGGGGAATATCTTGACGACGGAGATATGATCTGATATGACGACAACAAAACTAGAAAAGTAAATACACGCTTTTTTTATAAGAACAATTTTGTAAGAACAACGAGGCTCAAAATTGCCCAGAGATTTAGAACAAGCTAAGAACAATTTAGGCTCGGTTTCAGATGGAAATGGTACTGCAAGTCATTACAAGCGGCGATCGTAGCAGGTCTTTCTGCAGTTAGAAACACTGAGTGAGCAGAGAAGAAAATCAAAACTGTTCCGCGCGTGTTTTATGACAGTGACGAACTGAATAAACGGCAATAATAAATTACCTAGGCCGTAGATACATAACTAACTTTATACATGATGGAAACAAGAACAATTTAAGAACAATCGAGGCTCAAATTGTGCAAAAACTTAAGAACAACGAGGCTCGTCCAAAATTAACTAGGTTGTCACGGGTAAAATGTCGCGGGCCCGTAAAGTACCTACCAATTCATTAATACGTGTATGGAAACTAAAAACTTTCAGAACCAACAAAACAGTTCCGTGATTTAAATTTCTGCAGTATTTGATTAAAAAAAGAAAAGCGAACACGATGTGGGCTTTATTATTGCTGGAAATAAGAGAGAGAAAAAATTGTTCAGTGCTGAAAAAAAAAAGAAAAAAAAGGTTGCCAGTAAGATTCGAACTCGGATTATACAAAATGCAAAATAAGCTGTGTTTGGAGCACTTAGCCACTCGGCCATCAAGTCACCAGACGTTCAATGTCTGACTTTTCACCGTTTATATTTCGTTAAAGATAAAAGGTCAAAACGCTGGTCAATAATAATTGCGGGCTCCTAAAGTCTTTCACCTGTTCCAAAATGGCGTCCACTAGTACTCTGTAAGTACCATTTCAACATCCGTTTCCATCGTCCTTATCATCGTTTTATCTGCCACATGAAAGCTTTTGCTTCCACTCTCTTACTTTTTTCGTGTTTTATTTTAGAATTGAGCGTCCTATTGCGGAGTATCTGGTAGACTTAAAACTGAAAATCTCCAAGAGCCCAGGAGATGGCCATTGTCTAATTCATTCCGTAGCAAGAAGCTTAGCCAGCCAGCTGGCTACGTCAATTTCGACCAATGATCTGCTCCGCCTTTGTCGGGAGGAACTCGTTGAATGCATTGATTTTTATAATCAATTTTACACTGGCACAGATTTTGTCGCAGAGTTTGATCGATACTCGGCGACCAAACTGTACGACCTTGAAGTGGTTGATATTCTTCTAAAAGTACTAGCAAATGCCCTAGAAATAAATCTCATTACAATCGATCTGAACGAGTCAAATTTGGTTGAAACTGTTTTCACTGGAGACAGTGTCGATGATCATACTGATGGTGAAGCTGATGACTCGTCCAGTCATTCTCCTCAAAGTCAGAGGGTACTGAGAATCTTGAGGCGTGGTGAGCATTTCGACGCTCTTGTTAGAGAAAGCCAAAGGTAACTAATCCCCCCTGCCAATGACTGACTGTAATTTTAATCTGTAATCTCAATGTTGAATCATTTTTTCGCATTCCATATCTTCTCGAAGGATCGTGCTTTTTATGATATTAAGGTAATATTTCTGGCCGAACCCCTTGTCAAAATTTCTCAAAATTTCCCACCATGCACTGGGGTTGTCCGTGTGAAAAACTTGTTGAGATGTGTACCGCTCGTGTCTGGCGCTTTATTCGAAATAAATACAGTTCTTTAAAAGTGAAAGGGATGTTCTGATGTACTGGGAGGCTGGATTGTGCAAATTTGCGGGTAGAAACGTTCTACTGAACATGTTTTGAAAGTAACTTTTGACTCCTTTGTTATTGTTATTTCGTGTGAAACATGATATCTGTTAAGGTCTATCTTAAAGTGAAACCATATCTGGAGTGGATAACATGATGATCTGTGGTGCAAGGACTTCTTTGTTGATTTTATTTTTTGAACTAACAGCCACTGTAATTTTGCACCCTTGAACACAGAAAAGGGTGGAATTACAAACATGATTTAGCCTCTACGTTTGTCAACTTTCCAGCCGGGGGATGGGGACGGAAAGTTCCCGCGCTGATTTCAACTTTCGAGAACTTCTTTGCTATTTAAGCAATACCTACAAAAATGTTGCCACTTTTACTAAAATTTATTGGAGAGCAAGATTCCGGAAAACTATTTTGTCAAGGATACTATCTGTTGCCATGGCAACCCGATTTTTAACGCATTGTTTAGTCAAATTTTGACTTTTTAACATTTTTTTCCTTTCATTAACGTTTCTTCAAAACTATTGCTAATTCTTAGTCTCGAAGTTAATTAATCATTTAATGTACTTTGCACGTGATCTGTAACATCATAGGTATTGCGCAATACCTGTTTTGAAATCCAAGATGGCGGCCAAGCACTTTGCACTGTGTCAAAATTTAAAGCTTTTTCGTAGTCGATTTGCGTTTGAAAACGTTGGAAACAGAACTAAAACGGATTTGATAACAGTATTATTGTTGAATGCAAGGGGTTTGAGTAAAATAATAATGTTATATTTTATGAGCTAATGTGAGGTTTGAACATTAAACTTTGACTGGTGAAACACGCTTTGTAAAACTCAAACTTTTTAAAATACTATTATTCGTATTGAAAAAAAAGTTTTCTTTTCGTTTTTTAAAGTAAGAAACGTCTCTAAACGTTTCTAATTTTGATCGGCACTAAAGATTTTGTAAAAACTCAAAATTTTGACAGTTATGACGTCATTATGACGTAATGATGACGTTAAATCACAATAAATTATTTAGCTTATGACTCTCTACTACCCTACCAGCTTTCATTTCAATACCATGAATAGTTTTAGAGTTATAGGCCGCGGGCGCTTTCCGCCTCCACCCCCCCTCCCCCTCCGGGCCCAGGCAGTCTCGAAAAGCTCGGACCGGATAGGGTTAATGACTCGCCTGTTTTTTCCACTTTTGCAATGTTCGTAGACTGGTTTAGGAGGTAACCCCAAAAATTGCCAAATATGTTGAGCTTCTTCGAGCTGTAGGCTAAACTTTACCTTTAAGGTGGCCAGATTTTCTAAATTTAATTTTTAAAAACTCATACAAAAAATCAGTAAAAGAAACTAAACGTACACTTGGAGGTTTACCTCTTACCCCTGATCATTGAAAATATTTTAGGACATGTCAGGTTTAGTTGAATTTTGATATATGTGATTTATTAGGTTTGCAAAATAGGTAGTTAAATGGCAAAAAAACTAGCCTCTTGTTGACATGGTAACCAATTTAAAACTCAATTATGTGATCTTGCTTGTCTGCATATATCTCAACATTCTTTATAATAATGATTTTATTGTCAAAAAGTGGATTTTAATATTTTTTGTTTCAGTTGTATAAGACCCCCTTAATGCCTTTTTTCTTCAAATATTCAAATTATAGTACTAGCTATCTCTAAGAACTTTGAGCCGACGTGGAATAGAACTCTCAATGTACTCAATAAAAGGAAAGAAAGGGAATGCAAAATTTCCTATAGCCATCCTCTTTTAACTCTCCATAACGTGACAACCTCTCCTCTTCCCCCACATCCCTCTCCCAAAACCTTCAACCGCGGTTTCGATCCTCTTCATATGCTAGCTTTAATTTGATGTTTGTGTCTTCACAGAAACGAACGGAAGCGTACAAGCGCAGATCACCTCTCTAATAGCTCTCACGTAAGTTCGTTGTAATAGCTCTCATTCTAACAATGCTGAATGGAGCAACTAGACTGAAGATAATAAGGGTCTTGGACCATAAAAAGGCCTCATGGGAAAAAAGCACAAATACACACAAATAACCCAACCAATTTACAACATAACACAAATGTTGGTTTACTCCTAAGAGATAGCACTGAAATCAAAGGGATAGGACGTCTTAAAATATTGGGAGTCCCCACCCTGTTGAAGTGGCGGATCCAGAAATTCTAAAAGGGGGGGAAGGGAGCTAATATAAAAAATGTACCAAAAACTTATAGAGAAGGTGAGTGGCCAATACAATGAGTGTATCAAAAATTTGATAAAAAAAGGGGGTGGCTGACCCCTGGGGGAGAGGGAGAGAGAGTTGAGAGCGGGGAAACATACTTGGATTCCAGAGTAGATAGCAATTGCGCCCCACCTTAGAGACTATTATTTCTTATTTTCTATTAGATGTCGTCCTGGCATAAGCTGAATAACAACTTGTTAAACTTCATTAAGATTTTAATGTGGATCCACCATTAACTGTCAATACAATAGGCAGACATGCAGTCAATTGTGTTTATATATCTCAATCGTCAGGGCTCATGATGAAGAACAATTTACACCCAGGATAAAAGGGTTTTTTCATTTATACTTATATTTATTTGCGTTTGCTCATCTAAAATGTTCTTGTTTGAGGAGTAAATAAACCCATTTTTGTAAGAATTTTTAAAAACTAGATGCAGCATCGAGGATCATAGAGCAGATTTTTTTTTCTTTTCAGCCTACATAGAGCGAAACGACAACTTTTTTCTCCATTTTATAATTACAGACCACCACAATACCTTCCAGTGCCGATGAAACAGAAAATTCACCCTCACCAAGAAAAAGGAGTTCCAAAAAGGTTCTAAAAAGAGTTTTAAAAGGGTTAACAACGTAAATTGAATATACGCCCACACACATATTCATTATACCGACAGATACATTTATTATACACACTCACATATATTATAAACACACACATATATACACAGTATGTATTTTGAACATATATCTGGTATTTATTATACCCTCGCACATATTTATTATACACACTCGCACCCCTTATTCTCATTTAACTTCGCGCGTGTTTATTTTCGCGAAAACTAAAGCGCCATATTTTGCGAGTATTAAATTTCGCGATTTTTGGAGGAAATTGAAATTGTGGTGTGTTAAATTTCTGGACTTTGTTTCTAATCTTCAATTTGTAAATAGCTTTGAACTCAAAACTGTAACAACATAATTCACAAAGCATATGTACTGTATTTTCTGTTGGATATTATATTAGATAGATATTATAGATAGATATGATATTATACTTATACTGTAGCATTAAATTTCGAAATCGCGAAAATCTCAAAAATTAATACTTGCGAAAATTAGTGAGACAAAGTTATTTATTATACCCTGTGGTAAAAACACTAAAAATGAAAGACCGTATATAAATACATCCTACCATAACGGCATATTTATAGGGGTGTTTTTTGATCTTGCATAATTATTTCTTTAGCAGTACAGAAGTCAAGAGATGGAATGGTGGGACACAGAAGAGCCCGATGTCAGCCCTGGTACTCCTATGTGGAGGGGACAGCCACTGGTATAGTACTTAACCCTATTTGATTGTTTAGGCGCAAGACGTGTGTTTTAGACGCCGGGATTAAATTAGCATATTTTGCACCTGGTGTAAGGGAATACGAAAAGGAACAAAAGCCGAAATAACATGGTATATTTTTCAGTAATCAACCAGAAGCCTTACGAGACGTTTAACAGAGAGCAGTTTTTATGATACAATTCTCATAACACTGCGATAATAAAGAGGAAAACCCTGCGCAGCTAATTAGGCTCTCTGGCTGTCAGATGTCTCCCCGCTTATTTGTTCGTCTATCCTTTTGCTTTATTAGATCCTTGATCGAGAAGACGAGATCGTTGTCATAAATTCCAGTTCTGAGGATGAAGTTGAAATCAAGGGATGTTACGGCAGAGAAAAAATGGAAACCGGAAAAGAAAGAAAAAGACGTCGCCGTAATTCATCGGTGTGTACCTTAGGGGGATGTTATTTGTTTGTTTTTTTCTTTGGTGGTTTTAAGTCATATTTTTGGTAACTTTATTTCCTATCTCATCAAAGATTAACTATCTATTCTTTCCGTAGAAGGAGATTAAGGTCGAATTAGTCGATTTGACAGAGTCCCTGAGTGGCCTGAGTTCTACAGATACGACACCCGTAAAGCGTATCAAAAAGCAAAGAAGGGATACACACAGGATTAGGTGCAAGCGAGACATTTTTTCCAATAGGTAGGTCCAAAATGCAACACTCATATCCTCGGAAAGACAGCTGTTCGTTGATACTTGCGTAATATAGCAAGGGAACTCCCACATTGATCAAGCCGGGGAACACGCATCTCTTAGGGGTTTTAACCAATCTTTTAGGGTTTTTAAAATTTGTGGCCTGCAGCATCGTTTAGCGGCAAGGTATCATAAAACCTGGTAAAGGTTTAAAAGATAAGAAAACTTGGGAATCCAGTATCTTTTGGTTGCCCATTCATGATCAAGCAAAGTTTTGGCATCCCCACCCGGCAATACAAGAAGCTCCACTTACGCGGCTGTCCTTCTCTTATTTAGAAAAGAAGACCCCAGCGACAGTTCCGATATGGATTTGAGTGATGAAGTGACGAAGTGCTCAAAAAAGAAGAACAAGAAGCAACGAAAGATCGGACCGAATGCATGGGCAGATGTGGAAATTGAAGAAGTTGACCAAATTCCGGAAGACATAGATGGATTGAAAGTATTCAAGATCAAAACTAAAGGAAAGAATAGCACTATGTCAGTGGTCAAGGACGGTAGAAATTGGAAAAAAGATTCAGAGACGCAGTGGGTGGGTTTTGGAAATGTCAGGTATTCGGACTGCAAGGGTTCGTTTTCATGCACCAATCCGAACTGTGAATTCAAGAGGGAGTTTGGGGTAACCAACTGTACGCAATTCACCAAAAAAAACAACTCGTGTAAAGTTTGCGGCGAAAGAGGTAAGCACGTGCCGTGCACTGCGCGGCGATATGTAGCCACCAAACGGAATGAAACCGTCTTTGTGTATCATTGCGGCCAACACACCTGTCCCGCCATTCCGGTTATTACGAAACCTACCGAGGATTTGCGTCGGACAGTAGAAAAGAATCCCAGTCTTACACCATCACAAATCCAAAGCAATCTACTTTTTTCTATGATGAAAGAACGACGTAACTGGGATTCCATCGAAAAAACAGCTACTGAGACACTGGACAATAAATGGATCTCAAATGAAAAGCAAAAAGTGAAAAAGAATAGTGAACCCCACGGGCATAATTTTGAAGCTGTGGCCCATCTTAAACAATATTCTGATTCTCGTGATCCTCTGTACATATATAAGCTGAACGACAGACGAGGCAACCCAGACAAGCCATCGTTCGTTTTCAAAACAAGTACACTTAAAGCAAAATTTGCACTGAACATGGACAGAACGAAGGATCATGTTTTAAGTAACGAATTTTGCTTTTTTGATGGAAAAGTAAAAAGATGCAACGGATTTGTATCACTTACAGCCAGTGTTTACCACCCTATTTTAAGGAAAATGATAGCTTTAGCCACAATGGAATGTGAAGGGGAGGACAGCCACAACGTACAGTTATTCTGGGACTTATTCAACGAAGTGTTAAGAAAAGAAAAGAACGATGTAAACTATGTGTTTAACCCCAGAGGTTTTATTACTGACATGGCAGGCTCGAATGTTGAGGGACTAAAGCGTTCAATAGGCACGGATGCCTCAGACAGGGTAAAATCTTGTGAGTTCCATTTCAAAGATTGTCGCAACAGGCAGGCGAGAAAGTTGAACGCTGGTGACAGGGCGAAATTCAAAGTTTTGTGCAACGCTCTTCTGGAGGCTGTAAGTCCTTTATCTTACGAAAAGGCAAGAGAAGATTTAACCAACTTTGTTGAAGAAAATGAGGACGAAAGAAAATATTTGAAACCTTGGATAGCATGGTGGCACAAAAGAAGGCATTTTATCTTTCGTGCTTTTGTTGCTTTTGAAAATGCCCCGAAGATGAATCATGCAGAACTAATACACGCAAGCTGGGTCAAGCGAGACAAAATGAGCATGTCTTTGCTTGACGCAGCTTATGCTGACTGCAGAGATAACATTCAGCTCGAAGCAACCTACAAAGCGTTCCGTGATGGTTCGGGCAAATGTGGTACTGGTCCATCCCTTCAAGAAAAACGCAGTGAAGCAACAAGAAATCAGCTGCGTCGAGCGAAGCAGTTAGGGGAGGACCTTACTCGGTATGACATAACCGATGAAGATAGATCAACATCAGTACAAGATGATCCACCAGCAAGTCCCAACCCCTACGACCGTCATAATGCCAGCGTTGACCCATTGAAACAAAATTCGACGTCTGGAACTCGAGAAGGTCGTTATAGACCTACTCGAAGCAGAGCCTTCATCGAAAGGCTTGAAAGAGCAAAGCGGGAGAAAGAACAGTTGAAGTTGAAATCGCTGGATTCATCTACTTTGTTCAAAAAGGTTTACACCTTATTCAACTGTGAGAAGAAAACGAGTCACAAAGTTGAGATCGGAAAGCGGCACTCCTGTAGCTGTCAAGATTTTGTGAAGAATTGTAACCGAGAGTTATGCAAACATATCATTTGGGTAATGCTGAACGTTTGTAGAGTTCCCGAAAGAAGTGATTTGCTCCAACAGCTATTTCTAACCCAAGAAGAAACGTTGTCGGTAGTTGGGAATGCCTATCAAAATATTCCGCCTAATCTCATGTATGCTGACGTCCTCCCCAAAACACGACAGGAAATCATACAAGAGCTTTTTCGAAAGGACAAGCGAAGCCTGGACCAGCAAACCTGGATCCTGGGAATAAAGAAAAAGAAAAAGGGGATAGTCCCTAGATGTAGAGCTTGCCGCGAGCAACAAGACGAGGGGCAGTTTACTGTTTCAGTCAAGGGGCTCTATGTCCCGTATGGGCAAACATTTGTCACAGAAACAACATTTTATTTTTGCCCTAAACTACAGTGCATAAAAAATATTCCGCCTTGGATAAATTTAAAAGTTCCACATAAAGTTGGAGTGGACAGCTCAGTAAGCGAAACGGAAAAACAGAAATTCAAAGACCAAGGATTGCCCCTATAGTTACCCTTGGTGTTACAATTTTTGTTGTTCTGTTTCGCTTAAGGGGAATCCTTAATCTCTATTAACTGAGCTACCTTTCGGCCACCCTATTATTTGGAACTTTTAAAGGTAACCCTAGGAGCCTTGGGGGGGGGGGGGTCAAATTGACCCCCCCCTCGTTTTTTTTGCTTTAAATTTTTGCTGTTTGACCGATTATCAAAAGCTTTGGAACAACTGTTCTTTGTTCGTTAACACATCTTTTGACGATTATTAGGTGACGTCACAACTAATAACGTCATCATAATAAGTCACGCAATTTGTGTGTTGACTGCGAAATCTCAACTTTTTGCTAAAAACTTATCAAATACTGACAACTTCACAATGGATTCTCACTAATTTGTTGGTTTAAATCGCTAAATGCTGTTTTCTCGTCATTTTGAAGTAAAAAATTCAAATTTAAACAAAATCTGAACATTTTAAAATCCAAGACGGCGGCTGCTTGTGACGTCATTTATTTGAATAGCGTTGCCATGGAAACTAATTAGACACCACGTGGTTTCGCTTAATTGAAAGTACAAATGAAGCTTATTATATGTGCGAAATTTCATGTCAATCGTATGAATTGTGTGTGTGTGTGGGAGGTGGTCCAATTAACCCCCCCCCCACCCTCAAGTGTTCGTGTAACTATTTTTTCTTCGAGGCTTTTAGGGTTAATCCGAGGGGCGGCGTATTTTTCATCATCCATGTTGTTAATAAATAGTCATCTGTACCGAACTGTTTTTTTAAACTGTGTACCTTGTGTATTTCGTTTGTTTGTTTTACACGATAACTGCACGTTGATATGATTCTTTTTTCGCTTCTTCATCCTGAATATCGTAAGCGATCTGATAGACGCCCTCTTTTGTTAGCTGACAAGTTGGTATTGAACGCCACCTCCAACTATTGTTTCCATGGCAATTCTTGTTGTCGTTATAATGTAATCCTTTTTCTCTTGTTTGTTTTCATTAGTAATCACTGTTTCTAACCTACTGTTTTTTTATCGTTTCTCCCTTTTTTCTGTTTATCAGTTCCCCTAATAAACCGATCAAAACATATATAGTCAAAATAGAGTTCTGGTTGCCTGGTACGTATAGCCCTTGTGGTTATTCCAGGCAATCAGCACCTATTTAAGTAACAGATATTGATTTAAACAGTGTCAAACATGAGGTGAAATAAAATTCTTTGTTGTTGTTATTGTTGCCGTTGTTGTTATATCAGTGAGTCATGAAATTTAAATAAAATATATAGATTTAGGCACTGTCTAAAAGCGTAGCCCCTATTCATTACTGACACCGACGAGGTCATACCAGGCGACCATGGCATTGCATCCCTTTTCCACTCCAAGAGATGCTTACCCAAAAGGTCGCTAACCCAGAAATGCTCCGTTCGCGTAATATTTGCTTTTCTAGTTTTGATGACGTCATATCAAGTAATATCTCTGTTTTCAAGATATTCTATTTTTTTTATGGGAAACGCAATTGCTATGGCATCCTATTTGTAAAAACGCACGGGGCGCTAGGAATCCAAGCCATAAATTTTCAACTAGAGCCCTTCCTTACGTTGGTGCTCCGCTATAAAAATATATAAAAAAATATCCGCGACGTTTTACCAACGACCCGCGACGTTTTACCCGCGACCCGCGACGTGCTACCTGCCACCCGCGATGTTTTCCCGCGATCCGCGAAGTTTTACCCGCGACATTTTAATCGCGACCCGCGAAATTTTACCCGCGACGTTTTACCTGCGACCCGCGAAATTTTACCCGCGACGTTTTACCCGCGACCCGCGAAATTTTACCCGCGACCCGCGACGTTTTACCCGCGACCCGCGAAATTTTACCCGCGACCCGCGAAATTTTACCCGCGACCCGCGACGTTTCACCCGCGACCCGCGACCCGCGCCGGTTAGACAATCTCGATGTTTACGTGTCTGTTTTAGCTCGAAGTTCGCCGGTCATTAGATACACTGGCTGTTCATTTTGTCTGTTTTCCAGCGAATACATATTTTTGCAGGACGAAAGAACATGCCATGTTACATTCGACGATAATTAAGCACACTGGCCGATAAGTTGCTTTATTTTATTTTA
>JAOEJI010315880.1:0-11285 GCA_025448255.1 Umimayanthus chanpuru | reverse complement strand
TACTACTACTACTACTACTACTACTACTACTACTACTACTACTACTACTACTACTACTACTACTACTACCACTACTATTACTACTACTACTACCACTAACTACCACTACCGTATTACTACTACTACTACTGCTGTTGCTGCTGCTGCTACTACTCCTACTACTACTACTATTGCCCGAAATGGAATGCTGGTTTGAATAAACATAAAGACATCTGGAAAAATATGTAATGAATTGAACAAGAAGATGAATATACTTATCTTTGGATCGATTGAATTCACTTTGGGGGAAACTATTCTTGAGGAGAAAATACAAATCATTACGGTACACGCTCTACTTGCAGCCAAACTATTTTTTTGCTGAAACTGTAGTTTTCCCGATCCTGCTCACAATTGTTTAATAACTCGGCGCAAAAACGTGGTGTTTGAAATAATTTCTACTAACGCAGTAATTTCATTTCTATTCACAACCTATAAATATTGCAGCCTCATTTAGCGTCACAATTCTTTTTATATTTTAAAAGCAACAAAGGAAACAAGGTTTGTTTTAAAGCCTTGTCGTTTTCCTGTTCCAGTTTTCTTCGGAAATGTTGTTTGTTGTCTCAAGTGCTTGGACTGTCTCAGCGAAGTCTTCACCAAATCCCGAATTTATAATATTTATGAACTACATAGTTTACGAATTGGTCCTAAGTTGAATCGAGTGAACGATCGTTCATCGCTTTTTTATCGGATACAGCCCGTACAAGCTGATCATCAGTATTCGATCCTGCAACAAATGATAACTCTATTTTTTTTTTTTTAAAAAAATACTCGTTTAAAAAGATTCTAGTGACAGTTCCCAAAATGTTTGTTGTTAACTTAAGCTCCGTCTGTAGTTCACACGCACCAAGAATGATTACAAAAGACAAGCAGTGGGATACAATTCCTCGTATAAAAATAGCTACAAGTTCTATAAACAGTATACAAGTAGCCCCATACTGATTATTTGTCTTAACCCGGTGGCCAATTTATAACATCGAATGAGCAAGCCTTTCATACAACAGCTAACTGAAACCGAAATGCAGTCACTTTTAAGACTATGTTGCAACTTTTAAAGTGTTTGTTATAATAGTCTGTGTTAAGTACCATTATTAAATTTTCAACCTCGGCTATTGCGTTAATTAATAAGGCCATTCTAGCATTCTGATTGGTTCCCTCAACCTCCGTTATCAGCCCATATACCGTGTTGCCTTATATGGAAACTCATTGCACCAAGTGTTGCTGAACATTTTGAACAGGAAATTTAACCAAATTTCGAGGTATTTGAGCTCTTGTTGGATATATGTTTATTTATAGCCAACTTTTTGAGTTGAGTAACATTAGTCCTAGTGTAAAACTAAAGTTATTCACTTTATTTTAAACGTCGATTGAAATTGTGGAACAGTTCTCGAGGCTATAAGACTAAGTTTCACGGTAACTCGCTTCCTGCAACTTTCTTCTTTCTTGAAGTACGTCTTTTAAAAGACCATAATGTTTTAAAACAATCTGCTTCCGCTTCTTGTTTGAAAGTAGGTGATGCCGTAGGAAAACACAAAGTCAAAAACAGTTCTCGTTTCTTAGTCTAGGTATATATGACAGTGTGTTTATGTAGCAAATTAATTCTTACCCTTCCAAGTATAGCTCCCAAATTAGACAATGAACTGTGACTTCACAAAGTTTATTGTTTTTGTTGAATCATTCGTCCGGCTTCAGTAACTTCAGCACTGAATCATCAGTATTGATTTCACAGTTGCCTTGGCGTTGTACTGATCACGTGTTTAACTGGGGTGCTGGATCCAGAAATTCGGAAATGGAGAGCAGGAACTCACCGGCAGTTCTGGAATGAGAGCCGGGGGGGGGGGGGATGTTGTACTCCAATAGATAGTTTTTTAGTGTGTTCTTAAAAATTTGTTGACGAAAGAGGGAGGGGCCGGGCCTAATATCGGCTAACCAGCTCATAATACAACCCAATTTATCATCTCCACGAACGTGAATTGTATAATTACTGTCAATTATTGCGCATTTAACTGAACACTTTTTCCACCTATATATTTTGACGACTTGGTACAATTTAAAAATTCAGTGGAAATATCTAGTTTGTGATATCTGGCCGGAGCTGTGTATTACTCACTATAACGCCGAAGTCGCAGCAAACATTCAGTATTTCAGAGTTAAATATCGATCTTGTCAATGTCTTGTGTGTTCGGCTGCATGTTTTTGTCGTACGGCGACGGCAAATCAATCTGTATTTATATTCAAAGATATTTTTATTTCTTGATAACACTTTTGTATTAGTTTGTTCGGTATATCAGTACTAACCTAACTGTTTTGTTTGTTGCTAAATTTGTTTTCTTTCAGCGTTTTCGTTAAGTGAACTGAAGAGGTCTGTTGGCACATGTTTGGCATCAAATAACTCCATTGTCTTGTCTTGCTTTGCTTCAGCTAGTAGATTTTTAAAAAGTACATTTAAACTGTCTGAATGTTTTTTGATAAAATAATGCTGCTGAGATTTCGCGTCTCAATTCCGGGAAGAGGTGGTTTATGTAAAAATGTGCGTAGATTGGCGGCATTTCCAAGGAAGCTTGACGGCGGAGGAGACGATGAAATTGTCAATAACCATTTGTACGGTGGCGTCAATTTACCACCACCACTAAAATACTCTATACATTTTCTTTCATTATATATGTCCCTTACCAAGATACACTGTAGTGGAACAATTGGTACTAACTATCTTACAAAACAAAGTGGGCTTACCAACGGCCAAAGATCGTTTACTTTTCGTGGAGCAAAAATTTTTTAACTCTCTCCCCAATGACTTAAAAACTGTTCAATACTCTAATATTTTTAAACAAAGGCTCCGTAATTATCTACAACCCTATTCTAAACAATAATTTTTATACAATCTTCCTTCGTCCATTGTATTTTCCAGCTTATCATTTTCTTCTATTTCCATAGTTTTATACTGACATTATTATATTAATATATTTAGCAGATTTTTATGTATGTTTCTACGTATGTATTGCCTTATTTTTTAATATTGTAGCTGAAAAGCCCTTTTTCAGGGATGCTTCAATAAAAATGTATGCATGTATGTATGTATGTATGCACGTATGTATGTATGTATGTATGTATGTATGTATGTATGTATGTATGTATGTATGTATGTATGTATGTATGCATTTATGTGGGCTCTGTATGCTGATTGATGCGACGCCTTTGTTTGATATTTCTCAAGAAATAACTTGTGTGTTTGGAATGGTTCACGGCAAGGAGCAAGAATGAACATGAGCTTATGTTTTCAATGTGTTTAATATACTTAATCACGTTTGCAGCGCTGCCTTGGTGAATAACAGAAAAATAGAAACATCATTAGTGAATAGTCAATTGTATACTGACTGTAATTAAGACCAAGTTGTATAGTAAAGAAAATTTTCCTGGAAATAAATTTTCTTAATTGATGTATGCAGTATGTTGTCGCAGGTGTAGTTTTGCTCTGTCGGCATTATAAATTCACAATACCCATCTTCGAAAACGGGAGGAACTCGTACTAGTTTTATTGTAGCCCACGCAAACTTTGCTTCCACTCTTTAAGAATGCATTCTTTGAATAAACGTTCTCTCCGAAACAAAATCCCAACACTAATCCTAAACCTAACTCTAATCTAAAACTCAATTCTTACCCTATACTTAACCCCAATCTTAATCTTAATCCTAACTCTTTATCCAAAAACCAATCCTAAACATAACCCTAATCCAAAACCCAATCCTAAGTTTTACCCTAAACCAAAACCTAACTCAATATCCTTGGCCACCTCATGACTCATAAAATAAGGTTTCTCAGCAATTTTTTTATTAGCTTTCATTGTACAATGTAAAAATATAATACGCTAAATTTACAAAAAAAGTACAATGGGGCAAGTCTACAACAAGTATACACCCAGCGAGGTGAACTGCCGAAAGTAAAAAAATAGTTGAGAGTGTTAGTGTGTGCGTGTTTATATGTAACATATAATATCACACAATAGAAACATACTCTTCTGTTATAGTAAAAATAGCAGTGCGCACTAAAACTAGTTAAAATACTCAGTAACAGCATTGGCGGAATGTCCAAAGTCCTCTTCCACTGCGCACGACTCACTCCATGCTTTATAAATCAAAATGTTAGTTCAAGCCGGACAAAAACCTGTTGCACAATCTGCATGTTTTGGAAACCGGATGTTCGCAACTACTATTTTCTTTAAAAAAAATAGAAAAGCAAGTGTCTAAAAGTTGACCATATTTGGTCATTCGGTCTGCAGAGTTAGTTGATGATGTCATGCATGACGTCGTTCCGCTCAAGAAATTCGTTTGAGTGGAATGGCATTCTTTAATAGGATTAATTTCGCTCTCAAGTCTCAGGTATTCATCAATGAAAACAAAAACTTAACCAAGTTGAAATAACTTTGTTTACAAAATATATTACTGTCAGTACAGGAACTGCTTAACTGAAATTTTTTTCAGCTGACAGGGTTGAGTAAAGTACGTCGATTAGAAACCTTCAAGAAAAAAGGCAGCTCTTTACGTTTCTCAGTGTTAATAGTTTTCCAATTCTTACAAAGCTGGGTTGTTAATCTTGACACTTGAATAAAAGATGCAACTTAGTTGGTACACCTTTTCAAACACTGAGAGTATCCAGTGACTTCATTACTGACTGGGTTGAATTGAGATGCTTATTATTTTGTCACATCAGCTTAGCGCACCTTAGCAAGCTACTGAACATCCAAACTTTCACCGAGTTGAAACAAATAATCGAACGCTGTCCCAGAAGGGGATGTTTTAAAACATTTTCATTCTTAAGCTTCACGGTTGCTCCACACATGCGGACACAGTGAAACGACGGTTTTGTCACAATATAAAACCGCATTCCAACCTGTTAGATTTTGCGCCGTGACCAGGTTTATTGGATATGTTAGAAGTTAAAGCAGCTCTTCGTTTTTTCTATGTTCTCACTAGAGTGAGTCTCTAGTTGCTGTTTCGCAAGTGATACCTGTGAAATATTTTACAGATTCAATTCACTGTCCCAAACACTGGAGCGTATAGCTGGTTTTGAATTCAGATCTGAAAATAGCCACCGAACGCTACATAAACACGAGATACACAACTACATCCCACTTCTGTAACAAAACTTGTGAATATTTTTGTAATGTACAGGTGCAGAAGACGATTTAAATTGTTGTTTTAATTTAAAAATACGATTTTTTAGTTTAACTGATCCAAAATATCCACTACCAGACGAACTTTTAACCCTCTCGGACATCCGTAAACTCACCGAAACTGCTCATGACACGGTTCAGAAAATCTAAGCAAACTCTGTAATAAGCTTTGTGATATCCAGCAGATGAATCCAATTTTAAAAATATATTTTCATTACTTCTCAAACGGTTTCCCTGCGGTAAATTGCAAGACCGCTTCGACATAAAGGATGAAACTTACCTCAAACTGTTTCGTGACGTCATCGCGTCATGTTTAACGTTACAAAACTAACAGTGAAGATAATTATGCTTCACACTAAGTTGTTGTAAGATTAATTACTGCGACCATGTGTTATTGTGCTTCAGCATGTGTGTGTGTAATTGTTTATTACGTTGCTAGGGAAACTGTACACAACAGAGACAGTCTACGTAAGCGTGCTAATGATGCATGTGAACTTGCGATTGTCCAAATTACAAGTGGTCGATCAAGCGGTACTGGGATACCACGTGCTAAAGTTTGCACAACGATATCTTGCTGCTCGCGCACTTTGTCTGTGAAAAAGAACTTAGCATTAAAATAATTGAAATCTTTCGGTAGAAAAAAGTAAAACCACAGTCTAGCTTTCAACATTAAATTCAGTGTGTCACCAAATTGAGAAGTCCTCAAGACTTCCTAGCCGAACCGACACCGAGGTCGTTTGCATCACTCAATGTTTTAAAACAAGGTAAAAAAAGATTTATTTAATCCGCTAACTACTGAAAATAAATGTACTGCATCCATAACAAAACTATTTGCTTGTTTGTACAACGATAAGAAAATTCCACAAATCTGAAAACTGAACACAACTTGTAAACACAAAAAACTAGACATTGGTACGGAGAAGAAAAGTGAATTTGTGTTTTCATTCAAATTCCTTTGTTCGTGAAACTTGTTTTATTTGAGACTGGCAAGATATTCGTTCAGCTAGTATTAAATATATACATAGAATAAACGACGTAACGATGTTTCGTGCTTAGTAAAAGACTGCAAAGAACTTTTTTGCTTTTATGAAACTACATATAGCTTTTGACATTTGTACCAAGTTTATATCAGGCCCGTGTTTCAGTCGACTATTTATTGGGCGGCGGTATTTTTCCATGTACAATTCACTGTGAAATCAATTTCAGATATATCTTTAAACTCACTGGACTAGTTATTTATTGGCAAAATTATCTGTGAAATTTGCCGCTGACTGAATTGTTTGTGGAATTGCCTGGTTAAATTTGCCAACCTTATGCATACAATTCTGAAGCGACACAATTTGATAAAAATTGGTCGAAAACTTCTGAGTCGGTTATTGACTGTAGAGTGTAGGGGATACCACAGTTATTTAGTTTGTATACCCTCTGACCAACTATTCCAACTATAACCTTCATAGTTACCTTGTGTTTCCCAGCTGCAAAACTGATCGCACAGACGACTCAAATCTGGGTCGAAGCCGTAGGAATAACTTCCTTTCGAGTAAAGTGACGCTAGCATCTTGTGGGTCGGTGCATTAGAACAAAACAAATATTGCTGTAGAGATTCTGCTGTTTTTACCGAGATAATTGTTGCCGAGAAAAGCAGCTTAGCAATTTTTAAAGGCACTGCATGGCGGGCGGCACGTTTGCAAAGTGAAAAGTCAAGTTTGGTCAAACAACACTGAGGTGACGTACGAGTTCAGTTCGAGGTGAACTCTTGAACTGAAAAGTGTCGATTAAAGTGATAATTCATTTATCACAAGAAAGATAAATAGTAAACAAACAAATGCAATAATGATATAATTATTACAACAGAGCAAGAGGGGTTCCGGGTTGTTAAAAATCTCAACCGACACTCAATGTGGTCTTTTGCCAAACTACGGGCTCTGGCTGCATTGTTAATTGCGGAAGTAAAAGATTCTTTTATTTTGGCTCGAGATATTCTGCACATTTTGCGCATCACTCTTCATCAAACATCTCAGATCTGACACAGATCGTTAGTTCTTTTCAAATTTTAAAAAAACAGTCGTTCACCTGGCCGCACAAGAAGTGTTGGTTACGTAGATAGATAGTAAGCATGCGCAAGAAAAGGATACCGCCGGCCAGATCAGAGTCGACATAGACGAAAGCCGAGAACAGACCCTTAACGATGGTACCTGCATGATGGGTAACCAGCAAAGTGAGGTTTCTCGACGATTTTCCCAGAGCTTTTCATTTCAAGTTCTAAATTTTTTGGTGAGAATGAAAACTGAATTTAGATGTCTTAAGAAGATACTGACCAATATGACGCAACTGGTTTCAAATTATATTTGAATACTTATCGAACATATATCATCTTGTCGCTCTGACTCCATAAAAGTACTTGTACAGCTCCCGTCGAAAATGAGTCAACCGGAGAGGGGTATTTCGCAAAAAAGTTTCATTTGCTATTAGTTTTAAAGCTTTAGCTTGCCAGAACAGTAAAGGCAAGCAAATTATAGACTCAATAACGATAATAACAGCCATCTTAGCGTACATACTACAACATTTAACAAATCCGTATCCTAAAATTGTACCAGCGAAACAATCGCAACAACAATTATCTGTAATTTTGTAACACTTGCACTAATAGTGGAAATAATCCAAAATTTGAAAAGAAAATAGTGGTTGGACACCCGAAATATCTATACAAGCTAGTTTAGTCGGGTGTCCAATATACAGAGAAATTGAAATTGTGAACATTTAGCAAGGAAAGTATGAGGAAACCGCAAACCCGTTACTCTTTAGCAAACAATAGATTTACAACTAAATTTGATTAGCCTGCGACGCAGACAAAAATAACGTTGATTTTGTCTGCGTCACAGGTTAAATTTGATCAGTTCTCATCTAATTTGCGACCAATCACGCCATTTATCAGCCTACCGAAAACATATACTTACTTTTACTCCACGAGAGTCTAGAGTTTGAAATTGAAAGGTTCGGGAGAAAACGTCGAAAATTTTCATTTTGCTCATTAATTCTTGCCCTATTATCAATCATGCCCCTACCATCGTGAAGGGGTTTATTATCAAGGTCGCACCTCGAAATCTTATTTTTTCAGTTAAAGTGAACAACCCGTAACTTTTTCGAGCAAAAAATTTGCAGTTATTGCAGTTCGATGAGACTGAAATGCCAGGAGTTCTTCGGAGTACTCAAGGAGTCGTATGGCCATTTTCAAGAAGTGTTCTTTTGACATTTCCGACTTTTAGACGTGATAAACCAACAAAATTTTTAAACTGCTTCAGACCAGCGATTGTTTTAAATTGGTTCAGTTCAACGAACCTAATTAATAAAATTAACTTTTCTATTATTTTAATTCAAGGAGTTTTCAAGAAATATTGATAAATTTCAAAATTTCAAAGGCTTTTCAAGGAAAAGCACGAATCCTGGCAGTTGATATTTAACAATTAGTCACCGAAGGCGACGTGAATATCGGCGAATAGTCACCGAGACGAAGTCGATATTCACAGAGCATGAGGGGACTAATTGTTTTGGTATAATTGCACTGGTGATTATTCGAGAAAGTAAAACAAAAATAGCAAACTTTTTAAAAATATTTTATTTTTCATTTTAAAAACACACGCGCCTAAACATGCTGTGCGCGCGCGTTATTGCTATAATCACCTAACGGTGATTATAGCGAGAGAACGAAGTTCTCAACCAATCAGCGCGCCATTTTCGATAATCACCAGTGCAATTTTACTAATTTAGAATAAAACGCAGAGAAAAGCACGTGACTTTTGCAACTGTGTTTATTTTATGCAAGATTTGCATTCTCGACTCCAGAGCTCTTTTCTTCTGTGCATGTCCGCTCACGCGGTGAAACATAGGCTCTGGGGTCGAGAATGCAACATGTCAAGCAGAATAACGACTGCGCATGCGTGTGAGGTGGCAAGAGACAAACGCCGGCTGATTTAGCTGATGTCGTCTCGAAGGCCGCGTGGGCTCTGGGCACGAGAATGGATCGACCCAGATTCCTCCTATTTCCCTCTTCTTTTAACAATTTGCTAAACTGACTACAGCTCAGTAAAGTGAAAACCCGAGGCCCCTATCAGAGAGAAAATTGATGGAAAAACTCGCAACGGAAGCTCTAAAAAAACAAATAAAAGAACTGTCACAGGAGACAAACTTGGAATTTGCTCCATATGTAAAAACTTATCTATTTGTCTCACTAAATACACAACTATTACCAGATATTGTATTTTAGGATCATTTCATTCCACGTTAGACAAGAACACGAAAATGAAAGAACGGAATTTCCACGCGCAAATAGTCCACTTCTGATATCTCTAGGGAGTGGCAAGAGGCAGCAAACCAAATCTACGTTTTGAATCTCAGAAAGATTACAAAAGTTGTCGAAAAATCCACGAACACTACATGTAGCAAGCAGCAACACCTGAGTGAATCAATCTGAAGTTTCACCATTCTTCCAGGCCAGTGTCTCAAGCTATGGAATGTATTCTTTCATTATTTTACATCTCCCACGGAATATTCTCCACTTATAGTCTTTCATTGTGTTTAATCAAACATCATGCAAACGAGTTTCACGTCATAACGACATGACACGATATCATTTTTCAAACCCTCATTTGTATAAGCATTCCACACACAATCATGCACCCTGACGTCATTCAATTTAGTATTTTAAAAAGGATGTCTTCTTTAATTGACTGCAGCTACTACAAGTTTCATGTTGATTGCTTCTGTAGAAAAAAAATATCGTCCAAATATCTTTGGGGACTTCTTTGATAGCTGTTTAACGGTTTTGATATATTATAATTTGTAACAGAGTGAATCAATCTGAAGTTCCAGCATTTTTTCAGGCCAGTGTCTTCCTTGCCCAGAATGGTCGCGCTGTCATAGACTTATAATCTGGCGCCTTGGCTGGAAATTCCTCGTCTTTCAGCCCCGTAGTAAAGTCTCCGGATCCAGTGCGCAATCTTGACAATCGTGCACTGGCAATTCCTCGTCTCTCAACTTCGTAGTAAAGTCTCCGGATCCAGTGCGCAATCTTGACAATCATACTATCATAATCTGGCCTTGGCTGGCAATTCGTCGTCTCTTAACCCTGCAATAAATTTTCCAATGCTCAAGAAGGCCGTACTGTCATAATCTGGCCTTGGCTGGCAATTCCTGGCCTCTCAATCCCGCTATAAGGTTGTTGGCCGCCAACACAGCCATTCCAACTCTCGTTTCCTCCTCCGCACTGCCGATGTGGGGTAGCACCACTGTTCAAACGAGAAAAAAAAAACACAAACCAAGATGTTTACACTACCGTCACCTTGTCAGTCAAAGCCGCAGTCATGGTCGTATTTGTAGCCATATCCGTAGTTGTACTCATAGACTTAGTCGTATAGCCGTTGCCGTCACTACAGTAGCGACCTTTAGATTTGAAAACTAGTACGAGTTTGATTATGATTTTTCGGTTCGACCAAATTCTTGACAGGAGTTCGCAAAATCGTTGTTTGGTCAAATCTCGTGGCCGTCCTCCTGTTTACTATTAGAATTGCTGAAGATCTGCCAGTCAACATTACGAGTTCAAAGGCAAAGAAGTCGTACTGGTAGTCAACCTCGTACTCGCGATCGTAGTGGAATCTAAAGGTCGCTAGTGGCGTAGTAGTTGTAGTTGCTGTGGGTCTGACCTGTGGCTCCACTGACTATGACTATGACGATGATTATAACTATGATTACGACTATGACTATGTCTACGACTATAATTATGGAGAGATGGAGAGAAAAAAGTAATAATAGATGAGTTCCCCATATATATGAGCTACTTTTTAAAATTGGATGCATTTGCAGCGATTTCAGGAATGAAAATTTCAAAAAGTTTCAGGGGTTTTTCCCCCGGACCCCCCTAGGTTTCGATCGGCCAAGTTGGGTCCCCCCAAAACATTTTGCCTAGCTATAGTACTGCTATGGCTATGACTATAGATAGATAGATTGACAGATAGACAGACAGACAGATAGATAGATAGATAGATAGATAGATAGATAGATAGATAGATAGATAGATAGATAG
>JAOEJI010315769.1:0-11286 GCA_025448255.1 Umimayanthus chanpuru | reverse complement strand
ATACTCATCCAGAGTTTAGCCGAACTCCTACTGCTAAAGTTGTCAATTCTGGCTTTACTGCAACGACAAGTTATTGAGTAACGTTTTTTGTCTCATTTAGACTGGACAACTGTCCCCCAACGAGATACACCAGCAACAAGAGCCACCTCAATCCCAGACCTCCAGGGAAATTCCACAGGGGGGCCAGGGAGGCCTGGTACAATTACAGGTCCATCCACAGTCAGAACCGCCCCTCCCCCTGTCACGACAATCGGAATCGCCTCAGGATTCACCGACCCCTTCCCCACCCCCAGTGAAAAGCGTTTCATCCGATGAGGATGGCCCCTGCGGTGTAGTGAGGAGCCCCCGCAGAAGGGCAGTGACCCCACCACCCAATATTACCATACACGACATGTCCACCCCGCACTGCGAGCCTCCCACTATGATCACCATCAGTGCGCCCACCATGTGCCACCCTCTCTCACCCGCGGACCAGAAGCCGCCCGTGCACGTAAAAAGGAGATCAGGAGATCCCGATGGAATTGCCCTGGGTACGTGTTCTCCTGGCCAGATTTGAGATAATACGCAGTTAGCTTTCGAAAACTGGAAACCTCGATATGACGAACCTTTTGCCATTTCGAACTAAACTCAATCTCCCTTCAAGCCTTTTTCTCACTTATTTACTCCCGCCAACTCAAACTCTCGATAACTCGAATCTTTTGACGTTGCCGTTTTCCTCGCGTTATCGGGAGTCAATTGTGTCAATGATAACAATAAATACCTTTAGATTTCATTACGAGTACGAGTTCGACTACAAGTACGACTACTTTTCTTTTGAACTCGCCTAGTGTTGACAATGAAATTTTGAGCTATGCTCGCAGAAAACAAGCGGATGACGATTGGGGTTGACCCGACGACGATTCTGTGAACTCCTGTCACCAATTTGTTCGTATCCAGAATTCGTACTCGTAGTCGAACTCGTACTTGTAGTTAAATCTGAAGGTCTCAGTTTTAAAAAAAGTGGAGACAGCGACGGAACGTTGATTTGGACAAGGTTTTGTGTCTGTATATCGTAATGGCATGACTTGCATCGCGGAGAAAACAACGTTGCCACGAGATTGGTGTTTTGATGCTGTGGGTTAGTTGGTAAAGTACTCTTGCTGTCACTGGCGGGCTATAAACATTCTAAAGCATAACCTATCAGTGTCTTTCTTAGACCGGTGCATTGGTAATTTGTACTGATTTTTCCAGTGATTGTACCGCCTTTCCCAGCTATCATTGTTAGACGTAGTCAAATATTTACATTATAGTTACTGAAAAGTGAGTAGCTGCTGATGTGCCTCCTTTTTCGGGGGGTGTACCTAATGTAAGACTTCTGTTAACCCCTTGCTTAAGATTGGATATTATTCAACAAGTAACGTATTATCTTCTGATGCTATAAAGTAATTTGTTTCTGCAGACATACAGCGCTCCGCAGAGTTTTATCAGAAAGCTGACGTCCGACCACCTTTCACTTATGCCTCACTGATCAGACAGGTATCTCTTTCTTTTATCTTGGTAGTTTACCAACGTGCTCTCCAGGATGTCGAACAATCACTCACTTTAAAAAACAGCAGTGCTTTCAAAAAGAATTCTTTCATTCCGCTATTATGTTCTCAAGGAAATGTTTAGTGATGAGCTTTCTACTCTTTTTCTTTTTTCGCTACCGTTAGTTTGTCAGGACTTGACTTATAGGTTAATACGGTACGCTTTGGAGTGGCCTCGAACACCAATGCTAAGATTTTAACTAAGGCATGGTAGCCTTCGGTTAGATTGAAAAGAATTTTTTTCTTTTTCGAAAATCTCAAGTTGTCTCGAGAAATATCGGGGACGAAAGATTTCACTGGAAGTAACGTTACACTCTGCTGCTCCATCTTCAAAGTTAAATTTATTCCAAACAATTTTCCGCACGTGTTAGGGTAATACAGAAGGTCACAACTTGGGTTATTTTTGCTGTTCGTAGTATAGGCAAATCTTTGCTTTCGTAACTGTTTACATTTTTCCTTATTAAACTTCAAATTCAGATTAACAGAGTCTACAGAATGAAAGAATATGGCACAGTTAGTACTCGGTGAAAGTTTTACAGTGATCTACCGAGTACTTTTTGAGTAACGAGTTTTTGAAAAGTTCCAGAATTACAAAGAATGTGTGTTTGTGTGGCAAAAGTCGCCATCCAGCTATATAAATTGTCATAAATTTTGACGATTTCAAACAATCATCTCTCGGAAACCCTTCGACATATCACACTGGAATTTTTAGGGAAATTGAAATCTGTGATGGTCTTTCGATTTGCGGACTCTGGCTTTTTGAAACTTGAAGTTGATTTATTTCTATATTATACTAATGAGGCAAAATGTAAGCAAAGCTTAGTAAGCTTAGTGGCTTTATCCTTTCACCCTTTCCTGTTGAGACTGTATTGGTTGCAAATTTTATTTACATAAACACAAAATATTTGGATTGGATAAAGTTCTTTCCCAACCCTTACACTCACCTCTGTGCTATTGCACACAGGCTATTTTGGATTCCCCGGACGTGCAACTGACACTAAACGAGATTTATTCGTGGTTCACAAGAAAGTTTGCCTATTTCAGGAGAAATGCAGCTACATGGAAGGTAAGAAGTCTGAGCTAACTCTGTTTAAATGTTAAGAAAACTCGCTAATTAGTTCAGGAAAGTAATATCATCATGTAAATTCTGATACGCTTTTTTATACATTTTATTAAATATATTGTAATCCTTTATAAACTCTCACTATTGTAAATATTTCCATATTCACATTATTATTCCTATTGTAACTATTTTATGTGTACACAGGGCCCCTCTGGTCAACAGCCTCGTTGCTGAATGGGCCAGCCTGTTTTATAAATAAAAGTCACCATACCATACCATCTTGTCAACGAGATTTATATTATAATTATTGTTTACAAGATCTGCATTATAATAATTTAGATGATTAGTATAGGCTACAGAAGTCGTGTCTTGAGTCGAGTTAATCACAACAGCATAACTTAAGGTAGACTAAGCAAAACATTATTTTAGAGGGATAGTGTAGGTTTGATAGAGCTGGAGTTTGGAGGTAGGCGGATGGTGGGGTGACCCCATCCCCCCTCCCCCTGCGGCGGAGACAGCAATGTACAAAAACATTTTGGGCCAATTATTTAAAAGAAGAATTAATCTTAGACAGCGTTTCCAACACCTTTGAAAAAAGGATAAACTTAGACTTTGTTTAAATAACCGACCCTTTGTGGCAACTTTAAACTTTAGACTCTTATTAGCTGCAGGAAAGCTCTGAAGAGAAAACCCAATTACAGGGTTGCTAAAATGTTTTCTCTGCATCCCAGAATGCCGTGCGTCATAACCTATCGTTACACAAGTGTTTTGTGAGGAAAGAGAACGTGAAGGGGGCCGTGTGGATGGTGGACGAAGAGGAATACTTAAAGCGGAGACCGCAGTCCAAAGTGACGCAGAGCTCGCAGTAAGTGGTACAACTAGAAGTTACCATTGGTAATGGAAGTGCTTGGAGCTACTATATAGGCCAAAAAGCAACGTACTGTATATTACGGAAAACAGGTCATCATATACGTGTGCAAATGTGAAGTATTTCACACTTCATGCATGAATTGATATGTAGAATTGTATGGTTGCATTGGCTCAGCTTTATAACATACTTCTTACTTTTTGCAAACCGACCTATTGCATTTACATTTTTGCATGGCTATTTTGACTACTGTGTGTCTTACAAGTTTAATGGTATATAGTCCCAAACTGGTTTAGCGGTAGTGTTTCACGCTTTTACACAAAATAAAAATAGTTATGGTATTTTTTCGTGGCACTTCATCTGCAAATTAGGTGACCTCAATTTTTCTTTCTTGTTTAAGAAGCCACCAGTCAGATTTTTGCTGAAATGTAAAAAAAAATCACATGCAATAAAAATTGAAGTAATATATTAAGTGTATTTTTATATTTAAAGAAATTAACTCTCTGGTTTGCCTAACCAAATGTTTCAAATTACTTTAAATAGCCTATTCATCCTTATGCGAAGCAGTAACAGTAGCTACATGTACTTTGAGATGCAAATGTAATTAATATTTGTGTTTACAAAAATATTGTGAAAGCTTGATTGTTACATTTTATACTGACCAGAAATATACATCTAAAAGAAGAAAAATGATTAAAAGGCTAAAAATATACACAGTTTGGATAAAAGATAAAATTAGTATCTCCAAGCGCCATGGAATGTTCTGTATCTTGTTTAACAAGATATACATGTATTTTACAAGCTAGACAAGTAAAACAGTGGGAGTGACACGACGGGAAACCGAATGTTGTTATCAAGCACGTGTGTTTTGGTATTATGTTTAAACAATAGATGAACGTGTTTTTTTGTTTATTGATTGTTTCGTTGTTGTTGTTGTTGTTGTTTTTTGTTCATTGTTCTTATTGTTTTGTTTGTTATTGTTCCAGAGTTCTAAAGCAGGAGCGGGAGCGACTAATGCAGCAAGGAGTCTTGGAAGGTCTCCCTACACAGGTCAACCTGGCAGCTCGCAACTCGCATGACTCGGACAGTGGGCCTGGGGAGGAGTCAAGTGAGTCCAGGAAGAGAGAGGCAGACTCGGACTCAGGGGACGAGGGGGCCCCGGCCAAGCGGGGTTTGTTTGAGAACGAGGAGCCCGAGAGTTCTGTGGGAGGCATCAGTAAACTGGTGGAATTCTGTTCGAAAGACATTAAGTAAGTTGAGGGGAAAGCTGCACGGTCTTTGAAAAGAACGCACTGCACTGTAAAGCGGTGGGGTGCAATCCTGCGCTGCCATTGTAGAAGGCAAGCTTGTTGAAGGAGAATGCTGCTCTGCACAAGACAGTACAGCATAGTATGGCACAGCACAACACAGCACAGCTTAGCATGGCATAGCACAACACAGCACAGCTTAGCATGGCATAGCAGAGCAGAGCATATCAAAACATAGCACATACCTGCAAACCGTCCCGATTTTTAACTTTCAAAACCTCCAAAAATTGGGACATCCCGATTTTCTTGAATTTTGGCCGGTAAATTTTCCTGGTTTTTAAATAGTTAAGGCATAAATCAGTATTTTTCCAGGTCTTTTTTCTGCAAATTGAGAAGAAATTTTCTTTATCGATCCGAATAGCATGTATGAATGGCTCGTGGGTTTCGATGTGGAGTGCAGTGCATCATCGATCTGCTTCGATCTTCCTCTTCTCACTCAAGGGTGTAGCTATAACAATTGGTCTGCAGCGGGCGTTAGAGCAATGATAAAAATGTCCTGATTTCTGATTTTTAAATGTTGGCAGGTGCGACAGCATATCAAAACATAGCATAGTACAGCATTGCATAACATAGCATAGCACGGCACAGCATAACATAGCATAGTGTATCAAAACATAGTTCAGCACAGCACAGCACAGCGCAGCTTAGCATGGCATAGCAGAGCAGAGCATATCAAAACATAGCATATTAAAACATAGTATAGTATAGTATAGTATAGCATAGCATAAATAGCGTAGCATAGCACAGCACAGAATAACATAGCTCAGCACAGCACAGCGCAGCTTAGCATGGCATAGCAGAGCAGAGCATATCAAAACATAGCATAGTACAGCATAGTACAACAGCATAGCACAGCACAGAATAACGTAGCATAGTACAGAACAGAATAACATAACATAGTAAATCAAAACATAGCTCAGCGCAACACAGCACAGCACAACTTAGCATGTATGGCATAGTTTAGCAGAGCAGAGCATATCATATCATATCATGATATCATATCAAAACATAGCATAGCACAGCACAGCGTAACATAGCATAGCATATCAAAACATGGCATAGTATGTCAAAACAGCATAGCATTTCAAAGCATAGCATAGCATGGCATAGTATAGTATAGTATAGTATAGTATAGTATAGTATAGTATAGTATAGTATAGTATAGTATAGTATAGTATAATATATACTAGTTATGCAATGCTTTCGAGTGGGATACCGTGGAATATGCCACGCGTCACTTGTATTTCCGTATACACACGAGCCTTAAGGCGAGTGTGTATACGAAGAAAATACAAGTGACAAGTGGCATCTTCCACGGTATCCCACGAGAAAGAATTGCATGATTACTTTATCCCATGCCTAAATCTTCGGAAAACTTACAGAAATTTTCCGAAGAGCACGGAAATCTCTGACAATTTCCGAAAATTTCGGAAACGCTTCAGACTTGTTTTTGGGAACTTAAACGGTTTAAAAAAAGTTTTGGAAAATGTTTGGCAATCTTCAGAAGTTTATGGAAAACTTCGGAGACGGTCCAAAATGGTTTTAAAATGTTCGGAAATCTTCAGAAGTGTTCGGAAATTCTCGAAAAACTTCGGAAACGGCTCAAAAGTGTTTTTCAGATAATTTTATAGTTTTTTAAAATTTTCGGAAAAGTCTTCGGAAATCTTCGTAACGGTTCGCAGGAGTTGAAGAGTTTCGAAGATGGCTTTTGATTAGTCCTCAAATGGACCCCAGTAAACTGTTGCGCTCAAGTAATGACGGGATAGTAGAGTGGAATACTAGCCGTTGCATATTACCCGTTGCATACCGCAGAATATGCAACGGTAATCCTGGTCTCTGATTGGCTGTATTTTTCAAGGCATTGGATAAAGTATAGTATAGTATAGTATATCAAAACATAACAAAACAAAACACAGCACATCATAACATAACATATCACAGCATATCAAAGTATAGTATATCAAAACAGCATAGCATAGCATACAGAGCATAGCACAGCACAGCATAACATACCATAACATACCAAAGAATAGCAAAGTGTATCAAAACATAGCACAGCACAACACAGCACGGCTTAGCATGGCATAGCAAAGCAAAGCAGAGCAGAGCATATCAAATCATAGCATAGCAAGTCAAAACATAGCATAGCACAGCACAGCACAGCACAACAGACACAGCACAGCATAGCATAGCATAGAATAGTCTTTGAAAGTCAGTCGAGGTCTTTGGAAATTATTGAGCTGGTTGCCTGTCGTACCGCCAAAAATATAATTGGTAACGTTTAAGAAATAAATATGTGCAAAAGTTCAGTTTTTTAACCTCATGATATTTTTAATTCTGCTAGAAAAGATCCTAGAAAGTTGTTGAATTTAAGGGTAGGAACCGTGCCGCGTTCAAAGTGGGTTGATGAGATATTTGTTTCCTTTTAAATGTCAGCGTGCAAGTGAAGCTGGAGCCACAGGACGACGAGTCGGAAGAAGCGGGACTCAACGGTAATGGAGTGGAGCTGCAGGACCCGGATGCCCTGGAGACAGAGGCCAGGTACCGGCGGTATGTGGCTAGCAACAGGGTGAATGGGTCGGTGACTCCCTCCTCTGAACTGGAAAGGTATGTCACCATGGATGTAAAGATGAACTAGCAGTGAAAAAGTGTGTCGTTGTATGAACTGGCAGTGACCATATGTATCGTCATATAAACTATTAAAGACCAGATATTAGGTCACATGAACTGGCAGTGACCAAATGAATCGTCATATGAACTAGTAAAGACCAGATAAGATGTCATATGAACTGGCAATAACCAAATGTATCGTCATATGAACTACTAAAGACCAAATATGATGTCATTTGAACTGGCAATGACCAATTGTATCGTCATATGAACTAGTGAAGACCAGATAAGATCTCATATGAATTGGCAATGACCAAATGTATCGAAATATGAACTAGTGAAGACCAGATAAGATGTCATAAAGTGTATTAGCTGTTTCTGTACCGGTGTAACTATCAATTGTGTGTGTATAGCTATCAACAGGGAATTCATATTATAACAGCCCTTTAGTAGGTAATAAGGCTGTTCTTTTCGTTGTTTTCACAAAGTCTTCTCGTTTTCTTTTCACTGTGTAGGAACGGTGAAAGCTAGTGGTGATGAACTGGAGCCCAAGTGGGACGAGTCAGCAGATGACGTCTATTTGTGCTTGCCTTGTGCAGGATTGTAGAAGATCCCTCAGACCCGCGGGAGGATTAGGGTGGCATAGAAGTGAACTAATATAAAAAGGATTATTTGTAATCGGTGAAAGCGAATCATAAGACCATACAATACGTAACATAACTTGATCACGACAGGGTCCGCAGTACGCCCAGAAGTGCTGAGAAATATCTGGGTTTTCTGCAAGGTTTTTCTTCAGTGGTCCTATAAAAATATGGGAAATTTCGTCTCCTACGTCTTACTAGAAACGTCCTTAGAGTAAGCTCTCAGGCATAACACAGGTTGTTATTTTCTTGATAAATATACTTTAGAAGTAATTTACAGGCTCGCAGTAACAGATTATCGGTCTGTGTTCATCTTTACTTATCCAGTGATTACTAGGATCTGCATCGACGTTTTGTAGGTTGCTGTAAACGCGAAAGCATTTGCTTGGCACAGAGAAATCCCCTTCTGCCTTTGTCGGTTTCTGGGAAACTCCTAGCCGTACATGAGTGGTGCTATAAAATGCTTTATGGGGATCACTTTGCATGCTCATAGTTTCAAACTCGACTCGAGTCACAGCTCAATACTAGATTAGATTGCACTCCCTTTCGTTAGAGCTTGGATATCCAACGCAGTTCGATATTTTGGGACCACTTTCCAGTCATGTTTTTTTTAAATTTCTTTTTTGCTAGTCTTGAAGATTTCTTTTAACAAAGCAATAGAAGGAGGAAAGAGAGAGAAAAAACTTTGGGTTGAGGCCGGAATCGAACCTGGATCAATTTCTTACGACTCGAACTCCCAACCACTGAGCCCAACCTGTTGTTCGCTGACGAAAGCAGCAATATTTTAAAATACATTCAAATCCAATATTTTGCAAACCGGGACCAGTCTCCGCTCAAAATGTCTGCTCGGCTACCAAGCAGTTTTGGAAAGTGGTCCTAAAATTAATTTCTGCTATCCGAACAAGTTTGGCGCCTGCTTATGTATGTCGGGAGACTGGGGAGAGAAAGGGGAAACGGAATGGTGAGAGTTGCGGTGTTACAACTCGTCCCAATCTCTGCAATACGGCGGACCAAACTCTCTAGGTAACTTTTTGCGAAGAAAGGGATTGTTTCTCAGTCTAGCACGAGGCCTTCAGTCTGTTTAAGCAGTCGGTAGATAATAAGTATTAATTTAGTGAAAGAATATGTGCTTGGCATAGACGCCATGTAGCAACCTAGTACTTTCGGCTGCGTTCTTTGAAAGGAATCTACCGTTATTTCTTATTTACCAGGGTTCGTACGCCTCTTGGAATTCCTGGAAATTTCTGGAATTCAGTTTTTGTTCTGGAACCCTTGCAGAAGATCTGGGCCCGGTTGTTCAAAATCCGATTAGTACTAATCCTGGGTTAACTCTTAATCAGACATATAGAGTAACCCAGGATTAGCAATAATCGGGCTTTGAACAACCGGGCCCTTGACTAACTTTTGGAGAACTCCTGGAAAATCCAAATATAACTTAAAAGTCATTGGTTTTCCAATTTTATGTTTTGAATGTTCTATTTGCGGACCCAATTTATAGTGTCTGTGACTCTGACCTAGTAAAGCCTTCATATTTCCATTTGCTGAGATTTCAAAGCACTACCGAAAAAAATCTGGAAAAATTACAAAATGTACTCGTGGAAAATACCTGGATTTTGATCACGGTAAGGTGTACGAACCCTGATTTTCATTTTTAAGTACTGTCCTAGAAATGTAAATTAAAGATATAGGGATGTCTTAAAAGATATATTGATTCAACAAATGTAAATTATGCACAAAATAAAACATAACAATATGATGTCGGTTGTCAACTTGTCACGTAGAAGGCAAGCACGTGTGTCACTCGGGATTGTTGGGTGCAAGACTGAAAGTAACTTGTTATCCATTTTAGTTTAAAATCATTTTTTGCGCGCTCTGATTGGCTACTTCCATGCATGACGCGCAACAAAATGAGAACTCGTTTCGCGGCTGTTTTAGATATTTTAATTCTTGCTATGGAATAGGCAGCTACGATTTTTTCGGCAGCAATACTACAACTTACAAACAAAATAAACAGTTCGAAGGATTTAGTTACCAAATGTGCAAAAATTGGGATTTCAATGGTTACAAAATGTACAACAATTGGGATTTGGTTTTACCAAATGCGCAAAAATTGGGATTTGGTTGCCAAATATTTGATTATACCAAATCCAAATTACCGATACTGGCTTTCATAAAAATCAAATATACAAAAAGTTTGGTTTTCATGTTCGACAATTGAATAACAATATCAGGGTGCTCAAGCAACAACGTTTTATGAAATGAGCCGGAACAAACAATTCTCGATTTGCCGGAATGACATTGAGATGGGCTTATGGTAATTTGCGAAACGAAACGTAGAGAAATATTTCGTTGAGCGAAACCGTTTCGTTGAGCGAAATATTAAGTTATGCTTTGGCTTGCGGTAATTTGTGAAACCGTTTCGTTGATTCTTAGGCTAACGGTAATTTGCGAAACGAAATTTTTTGCGGTTTGTTCTTTAAAAGAAGGACCTTAATACAAATTCACCGATTCACTTGTGTTTGAGCTTGGACATGCGCGTGGATCCCGCACTCGATTCTAGCTCTCTGCGCAGTGAATTTCAAGTCAGCTGTTTTAACGGGAGTTATGTTTTTAGTGGACAGGGAGTTGGTGCATGAGCACTGTTGTTGCAAAACACAAAAAATATCGATAATAATAGTCGAAATTATATCGATTGATATCGATTAATTAGTTTTTCGATGATCGATCTTGATCGATTAGTTACGCCTGAACTAAAGGCAGTTTTAACTCGGAGAAAATAACTCGCCGAAATTGTAGACCCATTCTGGGGTGGATCGAGGAACTTTTCATGGGTAGTTCGGGGAGGTGTAAGCTATAAGGGAGGGGCTCTTAAAATCTCAAGACTGAGTCTTCTAACAAGCGGCCGGAAAATAAGCTGTAAGCTAGTCGTCAGTCAGTCAGTCCTCACCAAATCTAAAAACGGTTTCGCAAATTACCGTAAGCCTAAGAATCAACGAAATATTTCGCAGAACGAAACGTGGTTTTGCAAATTACCGTGAGCCTAAGAATCAACGAAATATTTCGCTCAACGAAACGGTTTCGTTAAACGAAATATTTTGCTTCGTTTCGTTTCCCAAATTACGATAAGCCATGAAGATGGTAAATGCCAGAACTGATTCAAAATCAGCCTCCAATGCAGCCGCCTTATTTCCTTCGCCGCGGGTTCCCTCCCTCGGAAAACGTTTTCCGAGGG
>JAOEJI010315658.1:0-11288 GCA_025448255.1 Umimayanthus chanpuru | reverse complement strand
TATCCAAAAGAGATAAATCCAATGATAATTATCCAAAAGAGATAAATCCAATGATAATTATCCAAAAGAGATAAATCAAATGATGATTATCCAAAAGAGAGTTAGTCACCAGCTTCTTTAAACGGTAGCGAGACTCAGATTGAAATTTTCCTGAATTGAATTCCAGATCTTGGTCCCCACAAATCGAATGTTGAATTTTCCATAATTTTTCCTTATCTTGGGCAAGTAATGCGATTTTTTTATCAGGGGGTTTTCTGTTGTTTACCTGTCATTCCGTAGCTCTTGGCTTATACTACAATTGTGTATCCTCTACAGGGTTCACCAGGAACAGACGGTGAAGATGGAGGACCGGGAAGTGATGGGCCAAGGGTGCGTTCAGTTATATACTTGCTTCTGATCATTAGCGGTGTCATAATTAACAATTATCTTATGGCCAGTATCTGCCCGCTCAATTACTCAAAGTTGCAATGAGGAGCCCAAAACTTTTGCAAGCTTCGCGGCTTTGTGGAGTTCTTCGCAACACCTCTTCTAACTAAATCGCAAAAAAAAAGTATATTTTTAAAAAGATATAGGTATATTCATCCGATGGTAAAATAAAAATATTTAGAAAAGTCTTCGGAAAATATACGTGTTTTGTGAGTAGACCGCAAAAATCCGTACATACTGCTGCTCTTCCTGTTGAAGCTAATTTGCGTCCTCCCCAACATTGTTCGAAGTGTGCCGCAATATTCAAACATTTTTATACTCTTGAGAACTTAGGTTTTCGATCACAGCCAAAAATTAAACATTCCGCACAGTTTTGAAAAACTTCAACATTTTTCTACACATTTTTCAAAAGCGTTTTGAACACTTTTCGAACGTATTGTTACAACGTGTTTGTCATTACTCTGTGTATCATCCATTCGTTTTTTTCTGTTCTTGTGTGAATTTAAACGGGCAGTTTTTGTCAATATTGCAAATGCTGATTGTTTGATTGTCATTTTATATGGCCAGGTCGCACACCAGCATAACGTCTTCAACACTTTTTTTTGTTAACGTTGCAGCACTGACCATAGTTAAATGAACGAACTGGTTATGAAACTCTGCCAGTTTCTTTGTTATAGGTTTTTGTTCTCTATCTTTTTTGTTCGTTGGCCTTGATCATGCACAAAACACAAAAGGTAATCAAATGCATATGAATAAATAACCAGTACAAACACTTGGGCTAAAACGGTTCGTTCAATTTAAGACAAAGTAGCTTTGTACACTCCTTTTGAAGTTTGTTCAGCTTCGCAACCAGTTAGTTGTTGGTATCAACTATGCACAAATAGATACCGTCTGTTTATATCAATTTAACTTTCTTGTAACCTTGGTTCGAACTATCCATCTGATTCTGAAGCCTTTGAAAGGATCGAGAGGCCTGAATCACGCCTAAATTCTCAAACATCTCATTCCAGCGACTCGGGCATGTGCGCACCGCCTCCCTTTGCGTTTCAGTGACAGACCATCGCATATTAAATGTAAAAAAATACGTTTTAAAAGAGCAAAGAGCTTTTTCCAGTGATGTGTCTCCACGCACACAATATTTGTAAATTATAAATGTTTAAAGAGGCCTTTAAATTGTATGTAATTGTCTATATTTTATCAAAACATGTAAGGCCCAGCCATATTTTCAACTTCCAACTTTAACATTTTCCAATTTATGTAATTATAAGATCAAGATGTATATCAAGATGTATTTTTTCTCATGTAGGGCGCACCCGGCCCTCGCGGAGATGAAGGACCTCAAGGACCCCCCGGTGAATCTGTAAGTAGCGAAATTTGTTTAGCCTCATCCCTGCTGATCTTTCAAATCGTTTACATTTCTTTATGTTTTGTGGCAACGTACTCATTTTGGACCCATTCGATCCAGGGTCAAAATGGTCCAAGGGGATTCACAGGACAAGATGGAGCACCGGGCGATAAGGTACAGTTTCTCTGATTGGTAGAGTTGTTTGTGTTAATATTGCGTTAGATGAATTTAAGAAAATAAGCTTTTGGTAAGTTGCATGGCTGTCATAAAGAGCTTCTGTAATAATGTGCCTGGCAGTTTGTCAAGTCATTGTTGGAACTCAAAGGATTCTTAAAGAAACCATGAAAAGATTTTAGTTCAATGGTAATAAGCCTGATTGACATATACTAGAGTATAATTATAACCATGATAGTGTACTCGCCAAAGAGCTTCCAATAGAATGGTACTATTTGGGTTTTATCTACTAGTCCAGAGTTACATACTTAGGTACCACCATTATAATATACTGATCAAGAGATTCCATTTGAATGGTCACACTCTGGGTTTTCGTTCACTGGTTCAGTATTACAAATTATTACCACCATTAGAATATATTCATTTCAATGGTTACGCTTTGCTCTTTCATTTTTTAGTTTAGAGTTCGGAAAATAATACCACCCGGCCACTAAAATGACCTCAGCAAGAGCTTTCTTTTGAAGGGTCACACTTTGGCTTTTCATATTTTAGTTTAGAGTTTGAAAATATATCCACCACTAAAATGATTTTAAGAGCTTTCATTTGGATGGTCATACTTTCGGTTTTCGTCCACTGATTCAGAGTTACAAACTACATGTAGCATATCCATTAGAATGTATTCATCAAAAGTTTTCATTTGAATGGTAATACTTTGGGTTTTCGTTCACTAGTTCAGAATTACAAACTAATTCCACCACCCGAATGTACTTATCAAGAGCTTTCATTTGAATGGTCACACTTTGGGTTTTCGTCCACTGATTCAAAGTTACAAACTAATACCACCATTAGAATGTACTCATCAAGAGCTTTCATTTGAATGGTCACGCTTTGGATTTGCGCCCGCTGGCTCAGAATTACAAACTAATACCACCATTAAAATGTACTCATCAAGAGTTTTCATTTGAACGGTCACACATTGGATTTACGTCCGCTGGTTCAGAATTACAAACCGATATCACCATTAGAATGTACTCATCAAGTGTTTTCATTTAAATGGTCATACTTTGGGTTTTCGTTCACTAGTTCAGAGTTACAAACTAATATCACCTTTAAAATGAACTCATCAAGAGGTTTCTTTTGAATGGTCACACTTTGGGTTTTTTTCCAGTGATTTAAAATTACGAAACAATACTACCATTAGCATGTACTCAATCTAGTTTAACATCCTATCAGTAAGTTTAGAGATGGAGGCTCGTGCTTGGTGCTAAGTTATTGTGTTATGTTAAAGAGTTATAGCGTCTCATTTGATTATCCACCATTTTACCTTATTAGGGTGAGACTGGACCGGCTGGCGAAACTGGTCTACCGGGCGTCGCCGGACCACCGGTATGTCGTCGTTTGTCTGTGTTTAAACTGTTCTTTCCTACCAACGAACCATGGGTGTTTTTCATACGACTACTGCGTACACAATTTTGCAAAAAGAGACATCTCAATTTTTTAGATACTTTATGTCAACAAATTCAGACGTGTATTCCATTGCATTTCAATGCACTGTACCGTATTGTATTGTGCGGTGTGGTGCGGTGCGGTGCGGTAAGATGTGGTGTGGTGTAGTGTGGTGTAGTGTGGTGTTGGTGTGGTGTGGTGTGTTGTGCGGTATGGTGTGGTGTGGTATTGTGTGGTGTGTTGTGGTGCATACGGTGCGGTGCTGTATGATGTGTTGTTGTGTAGTGTGGTTTTGGTGTGGTGTGGTGTTGGTGGTGTGGTGTGGTGTGTTGGGTTGGGTGTTGTGCGGTGCGGTGCGGTGCGGTGTGGTGCGGTGCGGTGCGGTGTGGTATGGTGTGGTGTGGTATGATATGATATGGTGTGTTGTGGTGCATGCAGTGTGGTGCGGTATGATGTGATGTGATGTGGTGTTGCGTGGTTTGGTGTGGTGTTGCGTAGTGTGGTGTGGTGTGGTGAGGTGTGTTATGGTGTTGTGCGGTGTGGTGTGTTGTGCGGTTTGGTGTGGTGTGGTGTGATGCGGAATGGTGTAGTGTGTTGTGTTGTGGTGCGGCGTGGTGTGTTTTGGTGCGGTTTGGTGTGGTGTGATGCGGCGTGGTGTGGTGTGGTGTGTTGTGTTGCGGTGCGGCGTGGTGTGGTGTGGTTTGTTGTGGTGCATGTGTTGTGTTGTGTGGTGTGGTGTGCTATGTTGTGGTGTGGTGTGTTATGGATGTGGTGTTGTTTTGTGTGATATGGTGTGGTGTAGTGTTGGGTTAGGCTGTGCAGTGAGATGTATTCTATTCATTTGATTGGTTTGGATTGTGTAGTTTGAATCTTCAGCAGTATGATGGGGAGCGATATAATTTCATGATATTTTAAGTTTATTTTCATTTGCATAGCAAAACTTTTTCTTCTTTATTATTTTGCTCCTATTAGTTTTGTCGTCTGCTTAAGGTTTGTTTACTCATTTTAATGAGACAAAGTTCATTTGATCATCCATTCATTCATATATTTAATACGTCCGTTCGCCCAATCTTACCTTCATCTCAAACGTTGTTAGCTCACCTAAAGCAGTCTTGACAAATTACATTATTACTAATAATCTCTAATCTTGTCCATTTCAGGGCCCCCCAGGTGCCCGCGGCCCAACTGGTGAGCGAGGTGCCAACGGTGAACCGGTGCGTTGATTGATCTAAGCATTTTCACATTATTTTAAAACTAAAAGCCAGGTTACTCCCGGTATAAAACGTCAAGCCCCGCCCCTTATTATGCCTGAAAGTTCCAAATTTAAAATTCACATATTACAAGCACGATAAATAAACTTGGCGTGTGTACCAGTCTTCTCACTCGAAATACATGTACTTAAATTTTAAAGAGTAGAGTTTCATGTTGTAAGAAATAAATAAGTAGTACCAGAAAAATTTAGGGGAAACTCACCCCTGTTCTAACAACATTGTGTATGATAGGAGTTGTTGGAACGTATGAGCATTTATAGGGTTTTTGTGCGCTAAGAAGTAAAAATGCCAATCACCATACCACTGCACGGTTTCCGTCCCCATCTTGGATGTGGAGCAGTCGCGGCAACAATTACAGCAAATCTATGGAAAATTCTCCAACTTTCGACCCTTATAACTCTGCAATTACATGTCGGATTTTGACGAAAAAAGTGTCTTTAAAAAGGAAATTATATGGAAATTATATCTTCAAAACAACAAGTAAGAATTTAAGGCTACAATCTTCGTAATTAATATTTTAAAACACCATACAAATCGCACAAACGTCAATACCATACAAATCCTAATGTTTTGATTCAAGGGTTTGAATGGAGCTTTGAAATTTTGATTACGAACGTTTAAGCCTCAACCTACTCAATCTTAGTTATATAATTTCCATTTCAATACCTTTTAAAAGACATTTTTTGTCAAAATCCGATGTATAACTGCGGAGTTATTGGCGTTGAAAATTGAACAATACATGCCCACATCCAAGATGGAGACGGAAACCGTGCAATGGTCTATTTTTCCTTTGACGGTAGACCAGTTCTTATGATATATATTTTGTTGACTGCTTACGTCTGCATTGGCCACTGAAGCGCTATCTTAGTATCTATGAAAAAAGCATAAATTTAAAATTCCAAAAAATTTAGAGCGTTTGTCGCGTAGGTTTTGAAGCAACCTTCCCGTCTCCCGAATCTATTTCTAACAGTCAGGGCTCCAGTGATAACAGTATTTCTTTTTTACATTAATACTAAAGGGTTTACCCTAACAAAAATAAGCAAAGTATCTTCCTGTTCTCAAACAATGACCATGTTATTTTCAGGGTGACGCAGGACCTCAAGGAAATCCGGGCCAGCAAGGTCCAGTGGGACCAGCTGTATGTACCCCTTTTACTGTGCCTTTAAGTTAAAACTGATCCAGTTAAAGCTGATTCGTCTGGAAGCGTCACATTTTGCTGTTTTTCCTCGGTACATTATGGTGCTACTTGAAATCATCAAAATGCACACATTCCCTTGCATACAATAAAGAAAGACCATCATTTTTCCAAGTCAGTCTGAAGAGTTCTTCATGTGCATGGTGTCTACTTGAAAACCAATCTGTTTAGATTTTTCACGAACTTATTAAGAAGGGTTTTGCACTATTTGGGGGAACTTTTCCTGATATTTTTAGACAACTACCAAAACATATGTGCCCATTACCCCCGCCATTATAGACTGCGCTATAAATTTGTATCCTAATACTATACTTATCATAATGATCTGTCTTAGCAAACACAAAACCGCGCTCTAGCTAGATCATTTACTTTAGTGAAACGCAACACAAAAATGCAACAGACCCTGTATATGATATTTAGTGCCACCTATCATGTAAATATTATACCCCGGAGAAAATTATGAGACATTTTTGGATGTCAAATTAACCAATTTCTTTTAAATGATTTTTCCAAATATTTGGAAGCTAAGCTGAACAGGTTCTTATGTTGAAGTTTAAACCCCAAATATCGCAGTCTGGTTCCTAAAACCTGCTCCTATACATGGGTTTTTACTATACAATTAACGAATATAATTACGTAACACTTAAATTATGATAAACTATGAAGAATTTTGGAAATATGGACTAATGATGCACCACAAGCAATACAGTTGAACCCCGATATCTCAAACACTCGGTATATCGAACTCCCCGGCCGCTAACTCAAAGCAAAGCTGGTTTCCCTTGAATTTGCCCCATGTATTTTCTGCAATTTTAACCCCTATAACTCGAAACCCCGATAACTCGAAACCCCGCTAACTTGAAGCGATTTTTACTTCCGTTCAGTTACTTTTCTTTGTAATTTTATCCTCGATAACTCGAAGTTGATTTTCACTTTGGTGGACTAATGAGCCAGAACATTATGCACTAGAAGATTACATTTAATCTCATTTGTATATTTTAACAATTTGACCTTTATCGTTATTATTGTTATATATTGTTATTGTTTGTCGATATCACACGTTGGTACTTTGTAGTACTTGTGGTTTTCATGCTTTTGTATTTTGTTTTGTCGTTTTCATGCTCTTACATTGCTAGAAATCTTACAAATAAACATGTAGAAGCATAAAAGCTGGCTTTAATCAAGTGTTTGTGGTCTTTTTCTTCAAAACCCCTGTAACTCGAAAACCCCGAAAACTCGAAGTAAATTCAGTTTCCCATGACAATTCGAGTTACCGTATGTTTCCTATTTCCACCTAGTGAATAGAGTAGCGGCCATAAAGTGAACCGCACTGCTGCCTTTTGCAGCAGTACAGGTTATCTGTCTTATCAAAACTTTCAATACTCTCTGTTTTCAAACTGAGTAATAGGCAAGTGTGGATTTTCGTCAGCTTATCAGTTCAAAGTATGCGATATCAGTAAAACACTAAAGATTGACCATTTCTTGCCGTTATGGACGTGGCGGGAACTTAACAAAAATTGCGTATCCAAGAAGACAAAAATAAGATGCATCTTACAAAGCTACAACGAAAGTGAGAAAAGAAAACAACGACAACAATATATTTTTTCCTTCATTTATAGATCTTAATACAATTTTAATTGTGTAATTAATGAGGATATAACTTAATACTATTCCAGTTTTATTTTGGGGTCACCTGAAAAACTAGAGAGTTAATTATACCAGGTTACCCAGGCCAAAATAGTTACTCCACAGGTAAACCTTTTTTAAATACACATACAATGTCATGGATCTGACCATCAAACTATTAGATCAAAGTGGGGTCATTTTAAATGTTGAGGAAAAGACTCTTCCCGCCGGATGAGAATTGCCTTGCATTCCTGCGGTAATCTTTCCTATTCCACTCATTTCTCAGGGCATTAAGGGCGATCGGGGAGACAAGGGCAACTCTGGTGAGAAGGGAGACAAGGTGAGCTCTTTCTATAGTTGAATGCAGTTTGTCATAGACCTGTTGTTTCAATTGTCATTGTTACATCACCACAATGAATTTACGTGTTTCACTCATAAGGGACCAGTCATTAGATATTGCCGGAGCGGGGCTGAAGAGGAAATGGTTGGGTAACTAAAAAACACACTGTCTCAGGTGGGGTAAAAGAAATTCTTGGAGGCAGTCTGCTCCGACGAAGGGCTAACGCTCGAAACGTCAGTTAAACACCATATCCCACTGGCGAAAAACATACCGTATCAAACTCTGTTGATCAAACCCATATTCAGCGTACTCGCCCACGCAGAAAAATAGGGTTTTTTTTTCAAAACTAGTCTTCCAGTGTTTAAAAAACACACTGTCTTAGGTGGGGGAAAAGAAATTCTTGGAATGAAGAGGAAATGGTTGGGTAACTAAAAAACACACTATCTTATGTGGGGTAAAAGAAATTTTTGGAATGAAGAGGAAATGGTTGGGCAGCTAAAAAACACACTGTCTTAGGTGGGGGAAAAGAAAAATTCTTGAAGTTCCTAGTGGAGTAAAATAGTAGTAACTGTATTTCAGTATTTCCATTGGCTGGATTGACGAATTTTTTGTTTTAAAAGAGGTTAGATCAAAATATTCTTGTGTTCGTCTATAGATTCTCTTCACCCCTTACCCGGACCGTAAGTAGTGATCGCTCCCTAATCCAACCCTTGCTCTAGCATGTGCTCAGATATTTTAGCGAGTGCTAGCTTCCGCTCTGCTATTCTTTTGTCGACGTTGTTCGTAATACGCTCCTGCCTCTATCAGTTTTATCATCATTGAAATGCGTATTTGGGTAGAAACGCAAAAGGTTTAGTAGTATGGAGTGCCAAAATTCTCTAGTGGCGTTATGATGTAACACTATGACATTATCAAGTTATTTGGTTATTGTTGAGTACAATTTCTGCCCGCAAGTTTAACATCGTGAGATTATTTTCGAGTTGTGAAGTTATTATTGTTTACCCATGACACCTTTCGGGTTGACTGTGCACGCAAATGCTTATATTTTCAGAACTCCAAAATAACTTCAGAATTCCAAAATCACCTCTAAAATTGAAAGCCCGAAAATAACCTCACGATGCCACACTTGCAATTGTATTCAATATTCAAAGTGTTACATCATAGAAGAGTTGCCGTTATATTCTTTGTTTTTCCGTATTTAGAAATAATTAACACTAATATCACTGCAAAATGATAGAGATCGACAGTCTGGTCGTGATAAACTATTTGTTGTTTGACCGCAGGGCTGGCCAGGTTACCAAGGGCCGACTGGGCCGGCCGGACCGCAGGGAGACAAGGTACGTCTTAGGCGGACCACCCTGATTCCTTGAGTTTGTGTTGGTTTCGCGTTTGCGTTTGTGTTTGTGTTTGCATTTGTATTTATGTGTGCATTTGTAACTGCGTTTTTGTTTTCGTTGGTGTTACAGCGTGACATGTATTAGAATGTCAGAACAATGTTGATGTTGATTTATTGTGTCAGGAGCAGGAGCAAGCGTAGCTCATTTGGTTAGTGCGCGGCCTTCGGAGCTGGAAGTTTCCGTTCGATCCTCGGTGACTCCAACATCTGCTTCGACTTTCTTCTGATCTGTGTAGCTTTAGCTTTAAATACCCGTAAAACGGAGCACTGACAGAGGAAGGGGGATAAAGTGCGCACTGAGGGCCACAAGTTTATCAGTTACTTAATTACTGTCACGTGTTACCCTCGTTAAATATGGTCGCTTTACCTTTTTACCTTTCAGGGTGATGACGGCCCGATCGGAAAGCCAGGCTACCCTGGTCCCAAAGGAAACTCGGTTTGTATCTTCGGTCACGATTAGTAATCCCTTCTGACTCTATCCTTTGTATTTTTTTGTTCTTCGATTTTTTTTGGTCATAACAACACCAACCTTTTTGGCATTCCTTGTAGTACATTTAGTAGAAAGAAAAAACTGTCAGATTTGAATAAATATTATTGATGAACACCAGCTATTTAGAAATAGCAGAAGCTATTCCAGCTAAATGGTTAGGCCAAGTGTAAATTTGTTGAAAATTTCAGGTTCAAAGCCCAATACCTCAATACGTCATTTACCTTAAAAGCCCTGAGAAAAAAGAAACGACAACTAACCAAATAAGAAACTAACAACACAGACAATAGAAATAATAAGTGTAAAAGCTAAATGAGGAAAAACTAAATCAATTTACTTTTTGCCTCATGATAGTTCTCCAAAAGACAGCTAGTCACCAGCTTCTTGAAACGGTAGCGAGACTTAGATTTAGATTTAGATTCATGGCTTCTTTGTGATTATATAGTAAAACTCTATAGTCTTTGAGTTACACGTTTCCCCGGAAGATCAAAAATACGAAGTTGTTACTAAGAAGATATTCGAAGTATTCCAAAAGATTCCTGAAAATTCATGCATTTTTCTTTAGAAGTGAAAGTGTACAGAACGTTGTTACTATTTTGTGTAACGCAATCTGTTTCTGTTCACAGGGAGAACAAGGTCCCCCGGGTCCCCCGGGAGCGGAAGGAGAGCCCGGACCAAGGGTAAGTATCCGGTAGGGGTATTGGCCAGTTGTAAAACGACGAATAAACTGGATTCGGATTTGCATTATTAATCTAATTAATTAATTACTTAATTGACCCCAGCAAAAAGTATCTACTTTACTGCTTTAAAGGTAGAGTCATGAAGCATCTCGTATCTTATCTCTGAGTGGATAATCAAACAATGCCAATAATACTAACCACACCTCAAAACAAAGCCTAGCTTACTACCCGAAAACAAAGGAACTTCGTTGTGACTGTTCACGTAAGGTATATTGAGGTGTTTAACTACTCCAGGGGGATGGTCGTGAAGCGCCTCCATGGATCTACTCTCTGATAGAGCAATCAAGTAAAGACAAATATACTATTCAAGAACTCGTTACGCTAGGTCATCTTTCAATGTCCTATCGCCATTATCTTCGACGTAAATTTGTCAATAAACTTACTGCTCCATTTCCCCATACTAACTATACCTGAAAAACAGTTTTAGATATACCGGAACAGTTTTATGGAACAGCTTACCAATAACTCTTCGGCAAGCAGAACTCCTAAGCTCTTTCAAATCGAGCTGCAAGGAGTTTTTTCATAATGATCAGTTGACACGACATCCATGCATGGAAAGCAGGCGTTTCGTTATATTTCATTGAGATAGTATTAGACTTGAATATTGCTATTTAACTTACATTTGTAAATATTTGTTTTTGTTGTTAATTTTAAGTTCCGATGGTTTTACCATGTTCACAAAACTAAATACCTAAAACAAAGGTTTAACACTGATTAAGAGAATGTTGAGCTGGTTAACTCCTCCAGAGGGAGGGTCGTGAAGCGCCCCCATGGATCTGTTCTCTGATTTAGTACTTGAGCACAGACATTAAAACTATCTAACTCCTTATTACATGAACTAA
>JAOEJI010315547.1:0-11290 GCA_025448255.1 Umimayanthus chanpuru | reverse complement strand
CATTCCAGATCCTAGCGCCAAGTCTGGAGAACGCTTTAAGTTGGATTTGTAATTTAGATGGCTTTATATAAAAGTTGTGTGAAGCAGAAGAGCAAACTGTCAAGTCGAGTTTCTTTTTCACAGCAGCAGTGTGTTCTTCAGGGACAGTGCCAGGTATTTCAGGAACTCTCACAGTAATGGTTTGGCTTCAAACACATGCAAGGTATATCCCTTGAAGACATCTAAGGTTTTCAGGCAGTTTTGAAAAGTCAGTAAGAAGTCTGGTTCCTGTCCGAAGCTGTGTAAGACACAGATATCTTTTTTTTCCTGTGGCGGCACTACTACTCACTCAAGGCCAAGATTTCTGAAAGAGAACAATGTCCATAAATTATAAAATTCTTCAGTAAATTTTCATTAGAAGAAGTACATTTAGTTAAAAAAAACGTTTTTCAAAATTTTTAGAAAGATATTTGTCTAGAACTGTTTGAAAAGAGAAAACTATGTTGCGCATATCAATTTCAATATTCTGCCAACTATTTTCAAAGGAGAATTTCTGTTTTAATCATTGTTTCCAAGGAATTTGAGACCAAAGGATTTTACAAGATTTTGCAGGATGTATTAAATCGGAATAGGATCTTATTTGTGATCCTCGCCAAGTTTTAGTCTCACAAAATGAACTATTGTTAAATCCTGAAACAGATTCATTAAAGAATCTTCTCTTGAACAAACCACACCAAGCGACGCGATTCTATGCCACGGAAAGCATCAAACAATAGGGTCTTTTGAACAGAATAAATATGTCTTGATCAACAAATTATCCCTTGTTCCCCAAAAGGGATAAATATAGGAACTGAACTTCTCTACAGAGGTGGAGATCTTCTTGAGACTCGAAAGAGCAGTGGCATAATATGGTGCTTTCTCGTGACTTATAGACTTAGCAGTGCACTCAAGGGACTCCACCAACGAGATGGCCTTGTACTTGTTGAAGTCGTCTTTTGTATGCCTCGAGTATTCCTTGATCTTTGACAAAATCAAGGTTATGGATGGTTGGGAAGAATCCTCTAGCACTGCAATACGCGATTGCAGAGCGGCTATAACGTCAGCCTAAGGCAACAAGAAAATGAATATGGAGAAAGCATCTCCAGACATTTCAACAAATAAAGGTACATCATAAAAAAGGGAGGAAACACCAAACACTAAAGCCAGAAATAATCGGCAAATATTAATGGTTCAAAAACGTGTTAAATAGCCACACCCGAATCAAGCACAACATGTTTAACAAAAGGGCGTGTGGAACACCAGGTCAGCAATATATAATGCATTTGCAGACATACGACACCCCACACTGAAATCAGTGACAAATATTAATGCGGGCACATCACACCACTGAACATGAGATCAGTGACAAATATTGTGGACAACTGTACTGCCGTACACAGAATTAGCGACAAACATAAATGTGGACATACCACTCCATTGAACCTGTAATCAGTTACAAATATTATTGCGGACTTACCTCACCACTGAACACAAAATTAGTGACAAATATCATTGCGGACATAACCACACTGATGAACTTAAAAGCAGTGAAAAAATAAATGTGAACAGACCACACTGCTGAACATGAACTCGGTGACAAATATCATTGTGGACACACCGCACTGCAGAACACAAAATCATCAACAGATATTACAGCAGATGAATCGGACCGCTGAATACGAAATCAGTGACAAATAGCGTTGCGGAAATGCCACACCACTGAACATGAAATCATTAACAGATATAATTGCGGACGAACCACGCCACTGAATACAAAATCAGCGAGAAATATTATTGCAGACACACCGTGCCACTGAACACAAAATCAGCAATATATATTACAGCATTACGAACTGTGCCACTGAATACGAAATCAGCGACAAATATCATTCAGAAACACCACACTGCTGAACATGAAATCAGCATCAGATATTAATGTGGACAAACCACGCCACTGAATACAAAATCAGCGAGAAATATTATTGCAGACACACCGCGCCACTGAACACAAAATCAGCAATATATATTACAGGTTTATGAACTGTGCCACTGAATACGAAATCAGCGACAAATATCATTCGGAAACACCACACCACTGAACACGATATCAGCAACATATATTACAGCTTACAAGCTGTGCCACTGAACACAAAATCAGTGACAAATAGTATTGCGGACATGCTGCACTGCTGAACTTGAAATCAGCAACAGATGTCATAGTGGATGAACCGCATCGCTGAACACAAAATATGTGACAAATATTGCGGACGAACTGCACTGCTGAACATGAAACCAGTGACAAATACCATTGCGAACAAACGGCACTACTGAACACGAAATAAGCAACAGATATTATAGTGGATGAACCGTATCGCCGAACACAAAATCAGTGACAAATACCATTGCGGCCACACTGCTAAAAAACAAAATAGCAATAGCAAACTTTTGTGAGAAGTGCTGAACAGAATCGAAAATGAGCGACAATATAAGGAATTTGGAATGGAATTGCAAGAGCAAGAAAATTAACGTACAAAACTGAATCACAAGGATTGGCAAACACAAAGTAAATGGATAAATTTCAAACATTTTTTAAACATAAACTAAAAGCAAAAGTACCGTAAATTTAAAAAAGGACGAAAAGAATCAAAACAAAACACAAGGTCGAAAATTTTAATGATTCTTGGAGCTACAGGAAAAGCGAAAACAAAGGTGATGAGAAATAAATATACACATGCCACTGCGACTGGAAGCTAGACAAAAAGCATGAAAGTGTGAATAAGTTAGCAGAACATAAAGCAAAAAAAATACCGACAAAAATGACGAAGAAAGTGTACATGCAGAAAAATAGAACCAGAGTAGGTGGCAAAGGAAGCAGGGGAAACAAAAAAACACACACGTGACCTACTAAGAGTACATGTGAGAATATTGAATAGTTGGCGTATAGGAATATAAAGCATGCAAAATGATGACTGATAAACCAGGAAATGAAACTAATCTGGGAATAGCACAAACCAAAGAGACAAAATAAAACGAAGATGTGAAGAAACCACGCGCAAAATAGAACTGAAGGACACAAAAATACGTACTAAAACATGGAAGAAAAAAAAAGACAAGAGACAAACTAAACTAGTAGCTTGGAAAGCATATAAAACAAAATAAATGGTATGAATGAACGGTGGAACTAAAAGGGCATAGAAAGGCAAGTGCACCGGTGAAATGGCACTATATAGAAATTCAAGTTATAACAAGGAACTGGAAGGAGCGAAAATCTTATAAACGAGATAGGAAATTTGTCTCATTACCTCCAATGTAGCCGTTTCAGCTGTCGCTTGCTCTTGAGCTGGTGGAGTGGCTGTGGACAGTGTAGTAACTCTGCTTAGGGCCTGTTCAAATGGGAGCGAATAACCCTAGGTAGTAGGGTTTCCCTTCTCTCTTTTGTACTATTTTTATTAGTTTGTTTCACATGGAAGATAAGGTAACCCTGGGGGCTAGGGTAGCTCTACCTTGAAGGTAGGGAAACCCTAGGTAGTAGAGTTAACTGTTGCCACGTGAATGGGTTAGCCCTCGGGGATAGGGCTGGTGGGAGGGCTGGGTATGTATTTATTGTTGGATAAATATAATTCCAGAGCTACTCCATGGTGATGACATCTTGTGAACAGAAAATTTGTTAAAATTTAGCCACAAAGCTGAAATGCTGCTGCTAAAGACGCCAGTGAAATGAAATTATCATTTGCTGCCAAAACGTGACTTCTGTCCGCCATTTTCGTTTAAATGGTTTTAACGGCCACGTGACATGCTTGACCCTATCCCCCCAAGCTATCAATTTGCAAGTGAAACCAAGATTTTTTCTGCTCGGGTACCTAGGGTAACCCTATCCCCCCGAGACAACAGTGTCTCATGTGAACAGGCCCTTAGAGCTGAGGGCAGCGACGAAGCCAAGGATATTGCTGACGGAATCCCAGCATCTTGAGGGGTATGGGTAACTATAAGTGAGCGTCTGTGGTCTTCTCCAAACAAAATGTCAAAGTGTGAATGGTGGACGGATCCACAGCTGTTATATACGCTGGGAGAGACCGCTGAGAATAGTTTCTTCTTTTGATGCCAGAGGTCTTGTAAAAGTGGTCCAAACGTGCAGGTGATTTCAGATTTAAACTTCATTTACTGTCGACACTATTTATATTTGTTATCATGACACTTGGCGTTTGTAACATAAGCTTAATTAACAATGATCAAGTCCGGATTTAAATGGACTCGAGAGTTGATAGTAGTTTGACAGATCCAGTTTCGACTACACGGCAACAGCTGGTGATCTTGGATAGTATCAAAGATGGAAAATAGCAGTTTATGACTGCAAACTATCTCAAAACACATAATTTTGTGGACAAGAAGAGATACAACAAGTTCACTTAAAAACCATTGGAGGTGCAAGATTAGTGGTTGTTTTGATTTTTATTTTGTTATGACGAGCCTGTTAAAGCTACAGGTACGCTACATCATCTTTCCTGTTAGTTTTGATTGTGAACTGGTTTAGAACATGTTGTTATTACGAATGACAATGCTTTTTCAGTTCGAACCATTTCCTGTCTACTGCGAATTTCTTGATTAGTAATCTTGAATCTTTTAATCAAGTGTGCGCGTTTCTGTGTAATCTCACCGCATTACAATACTAACATGTTCCTCTTTGATTTCTTCAACTGAAGACATGCACTTATTCCAAGGAATTGATGAAAGAAACATTTGTGATATTCTTGCTTTTTGATAGAGGTATACTTATTTGACGTTTACTAAATGTAAACTTTAGATTTAATTTAATAACAAAAATAACACTAATGGTATTAATAATAATAATAATAATAATATATTAATAAAAATAAAAGTAATAATAATAGTAATAATAAAGACTTTTTTTAGAGCATTTCCACTAATTAGTGGCTCTTCATCTCAAAACTAAAATTACAATACAATTGAAGTCAATGCAATAGAAATAAAATCTCAAAGGGGCTAGCATTACAAAAATTTACAAGATCTTAAAAGTTTTATCAAGTTAATTAAACCTTTTTTCAGAAAAGGCCTTTATTTCCTCGCCATTATTTACTTAGTTAACCTCATTTAATTGTAAACATTGTGTAAAACCTAATGGCAAATAAAATGAATGAATGAATGAATGTATATGATTCGTATAAAAAACCATCAAACAGTACTAATGGTGTTTTGTTAAAAAAATTTGCGAAATACTGAGCTGGTTGCAGGGGCACATATGTCAGTACAGAGTGCCTCAAATGCAATATTTGTTGCCGCACAATGTATCTGGAAAGAATTAGTCAACCAGAGTTTGAAATGAACATAGTATAATCAGAGCACTTACCCAATATCTGTTGCCTTGTATGGCCTCTCCCCAAACATTTCTCACATTATTGGCGTTGGAGTGACAACAGGGTACTGCTGTCCATCGTTTTCGTGAACAAGGTTCACTAGCTGCCCTCCACTCCTAAAATCGCACTTGGCTATGTAGTCGAGGATGATGACCATTATCTGTGCGAAAAGAAAAAGACTGAATTACTAAACCTTCTAATTGAGATAGAACTTTTAAAGGTCTGCTTCGTCGAGTATTCAAAAACACAATCTGTCAAGTGATTCGTTGCTGTTGGAAATTGTTTGACAGCACAGCGAAATTGAAATGTTCCCGTACTCACATGGTTTGAATCGGACACAACAAGTCATAATTTTCGGCCATTTTGATGATGCAACGAATCGATGACATCTGCCTGTACTTAGTCCTCTATCTGAACATTTCTTTGAAATTGGAATGGAAACTAAACATTGTGGCAATACATCGCCCTCCTAAAAGTTATAGCAAAGCTTGATTTGTCCTCACCTTTGCTTGTGTTTGTTGATGGCAGTTCAAAATCAGTTTCTTTTTCTGGCTCAGTGACAACGCTCAGATCTAAAATGAAAGCATTAACTTAATTACGATATGGAGATAAAGTACTGACTGAAAGAATGACTACCCTTTTTTATTAGGAACAAACTCACTGAGAATATCGAAGCTCAAATCTCCTGAAAATAAAAACAAAATAATAAACTGAGGCTGAAAAAATTCATTCAAAATTTGTATGAGTTCAATATAAGGGCAAGAAGAAAAGCATAGACAATAAGAACAAACTAAATCGAACAATTTGGGCCTGAAATCAGTTGTCAAAGAAATAAGAACGTTGAGCATGAAAGAAATTCTATTGGTTCTTAACAAAAAAGTACAACTACAAACTACAACTAAAAAAAGTACAAAACCTTTTGGACGAATTACTGAGAATTACCGTTAGCTTCCAGCTGGGCATTGGGTGGCTTCTGCTGAGTTTGTCTGTTCAAGCTGACCTTATACTCTGTGCCATCTTTGTCTGTCATGCTAAGGGAAGTTGGCCATAGGCCATATGTTTCTGTGAACCAGGGGGCTCTCTCTGCGTTCAAACTGGAATAAGAAAAAGAAATTCAGGATTATTAAAGATTCCTGTATGAAATGTCAGCAAACGGTCCCCAAATATGCAAATGCATCGAAGAAAACTGCACTTACGTGACTTTGTCAAGCTGTCGTTTTTGTCTTGCACCCACTTCGTGAAATGGTTTCCCGTGGTTGCTAAGGTGGCTAGATTCATCAAGTCTTGTCCTTGCCATTTCGTAAAACTGAGTGGTTTTTTCATCGAGCTGTAATCGTAGCTTTTTGTTCTCTTCCTCCAGTTCCTTTTCTTGCTGTTTTTGCTGGGAGACGATGTCACCAGGCGACTCACAGATGTCAGCCTTCGTGATGGTGATCGTACACCAGCCTACGTCTTTTAGAGTTTTTTATTTTTGTCATTTGTCGAAGCATCCAGTGAATTATGGAAATTAAAACTGGCACGACCAGAGTCTTGCATTCGTCTTTCACATCACACCCAAGCATCTTGAGGGCATCTTTAAATGAACTGAACAAATGGACCTTGTTGGCAGCGAGGTCCCTCCAAACCCATAACGTCTCCCAACAAATCTGGACGTAAAAGTTGGGATCCAGGCCGTTAATCAGAGACGGTTGAACATGAAAAAGGAACAGGTTGACTGGGGTTCAGTGAGCTCTGAAAAGAGCTCCCGATCTTTCCGTTCCTTTTGAAAAACTGAAGCCATGTTTGTTTAGATTTTCAAGATAGATGCAATGCGATCGAAGGTCAGAATCGGATGGAAAATAATTTCAAAGTACGCGCTTTACGCACAGCTAATTAATCACGCAGAATGAATAATTACTTATGCTCTTTGTTCGCCAAGTGTCAACAGGAGGCAGGGTTAAAGACCAGGGACGCGGTTGAACATCTTGAACAAATTAGCATATGGCGCTTTCATAGTTTGAAGGATTTTATCTGGTTTCAACTTCGAAGCAATAGTGCTCCCTGCAAATCTGTACGCACAGCGCCGAGAGGTGTCGCAAAATGAGCATCTAAACATGCGCTACCAAATTATAACAATATGAGTTCAGTTAAGAGTACAAACTCCAACAAAATTCAACTTTTAAGATTTCTTTCATACCCAAAAGTTACGAAATTGGCCAAATTCAACCATAATTTGCTCCAACATCCGTTACATCTATCAAAAATCATTTTACTTGATAAGGAATACTACCTTTCAACAACGAAATCGTAACAATATGAGCTTTATAACTACTACTGTAGCGGAGAAAATTCCATCATTTTTTAGCATAGGTCTGAGGGTTTCTCTCTTGTTCGTGCTCACAAGTATGGCCTCGATGATGCAAATTAGTATTGTAACACGCTTCTATGACATCATCTGTCCATACATTCTCGCTGATGTGCTGCCATTCAGTTCTTCCTCATTGTAGAAGCAACTGTGAAGGAAGCGCGCAGTTGCAGTCGCTGTTGCCTTTGTAGCAGCCTTGTCTGTTTGAGTAGCACACAAGTATGCACCAAGACCAAGTGAAAGCTCAACCGTTTGCAGAACAAATTGTTATGCCAGTCTCTCAAATGTTGTATATATATAATATATATTCACCCTGATTCTGTCTGAGAATAATTATCTAATAACATATTATTTATGGCATAAAGAAAAACTGATTAGCACCATCGAGATCACAGGTAGTTAGATAGGTTTGCCATCGTACCATTCAGGTGTGTCGTTGTTTATTTCTTGGATATTGTGCTTCAGTGTTTTTCCAGCTAAATTGTTATGGCCTTCAATAGCGTCTGCTATCAAAGTCTTAGATTCAGAAATTTGTCAGTTCCTTTTATTTGTGAGTTTTTCTAAATCTTTGTTTTTTTCTGCCTTCGATGCGTCTTGCCTGTTTTCTTTTCGTACGATCGCACCACTTCTAGATGCTTCCTTACTCAGTTTATTTAATAGAATAATTTCTTTAAGTGTGTTGCGAGTTGCTCTTTGTCAAAAATTATTTTTTTCCCGCCAACTCTTGTTTCAGCTTGAAAATAGTATGCTTTATGAGCTTGCAGTCCAGCAAGCTTGTGGAACTTCAACTGAGCTAAAATAGCTGTCTTTTTTCTTCGTCAGTTTCCATCTCTTCAAGTTCTCCTCTTGCATTTCCTCTAGACTTGCCCACTTCTTCACTAGCCAGTAACCAGTTGATTAGCGACTGTTACGACTTCGATTGCCTTTTCTTCTTTTCTTTTGGCTTTTTTTAGCTTGTTTATCTTAAAGCTTTGGTTGTTTCATCTTGCTACTTCTATTTTGCATACTTTGTGTTTCTGCAATATCCAGCTACCAGCACTTTTTCTCGTTTCCTCAAATAGCATTTTTTTAATGGTAGATCATGCGGGCTGCTGGTTTGACTCTTAGTTGAAGATCCAAGTGTGCCAAATCTCTCTTACTAACACTGTTGGTCTTGGAGATATTACTTGAAAGTCCAACTTGTCCTGGTGAAACTTCGTAGAGCTGCCCCCCTAGAAGATAACTGGCTATTTGTCTTTCAAACACAAGAAGGATATGAGCACAGAGAACTTTGAGTATTTGTTTCCTCACAAGATTTGTTTTCTTCATCGTGCTCAGCAAACAACACTTCAAATTCCCTGTCTCAATGAACAGCTGTGATGGATTCATCAAACACAGGTGTGTTGGCCAGGCGTCCCATCGCATCGCTTGCCCAGGTCTGCAAAGATTTTGCAGCTGTTCAAAAAGTTGCCCAAGTGATTCCAGCAGTTTCTACAGGAGGGCTGTAATGATCTTGTCTATGATACCAAGAGCTCTGACAGTGGCGAGGTATCGGACACTTGTAGATCAATTGCTACTTGCTTTAGAAGTTGATTTGGAGTAGACCACGTTTTCAGAAGTTGGCAGAGGTGTTTCTCGTGGTAATAAACAGCTGTGGCGTTATAATAAATGATATTTATTCTATTACCTCGGAAACTAACTAAACAAGAGTGGTCGCCTGCACTGTTTAGAAATACGTTAAAATAGGAAGTCACACCCGCCTCGTCACTCCCATGCTGTTCAAAACCCTTAAAAACTGTTCTGATAAGTCAAAATATTCCAGACAAAATTTTAAAATTGCGTCTTCAAAAGTGCTAAAAGCTTTGTCAGCCTCAGGGACAAAGTTTACTAGCAAATGCAAACCGCAATAATAGTGCTCGACTGCTTCTCATCATCAGTAAGAGTCTTTGGTATAAAGTCTGATTCCATTATGCAAACTCTTGACTAAAAGCTGCTGTGCGATCAGTCATTGTGCTAGTTATTGATCGGATGAACTGTTCCACAGTATTCTTACGCTTTTCCTCATCAAGGGATAGGGAATTGATTAGTTGTTCAAGCTACTTTAATTTTGAGCATTTCTAATTGAGTTACACAAAGCCAAGCCAAAAAGCAGCTGCGAGTCAATTTTAAGTGATTTAGTGTGTACTGCCACTTTAAGCCCTTTTGAAGTGTACTAGCAGAAAGCTCATTTGAGAGGAAGCTGTGGGTAAGTTGATACAAACGACGCCACCACATGTCCCTGCAAATTCTGTTCAATTTATTCATGGAAACCCTACAAAACCATACATTTTCTAAAACTTTGGAACATATAGTACAATGTTTTTGCAATTATGGTCCCACCTAACATATCAGCAAACAGTATCAGGGTGTCAAATTGCACACTCATGGACCCAATGTTTTTCAATGTTCCACTATGCCCCCCTTCCCTAGCATTTTTGCTCTTGAGATTCGATTTACAGTTTCATATGTTCAGGGTTTGTTCAGTGTTTAATGCTCTATATATACTCTGATGGCAGGGATTTGTGTTGTCCGACCCTAGTTGCTAGGGTAACCAAATTTGAATAGGCACAAAACAAAAAAACATAACTTTTCAGCAATTCAATACATTACAAAAAAACCATCACAGAAACACAGCAAATTATTCATATCACATTTGTTGAAAATTTGAAGAAAATCCATAAAATCCCCACCGAGCACAAAATCACTGTAAGAAAACTAGTCATGAAAAAAACACCTGTAAAGTTCAGGTATTGTAGTTACAGTTCTAGCTAACCCATTTTTAGCTGTTGCTGATCAGTTTATTTCTTTTTCTTTTTTGATGTTCTGTCACTGTTTTTAGAAGTTGCTGGTCTCTTTTTAGTGTTCGGAACACATTCTAGCTCCTCGTTAAAACCCCCACAAAGATATGATGGCATCTCCACTTGATTTAGTCTTGGTCTTTCTCTTTCTTTTGCATTGCGAACAGCTTGTCTGTACTTTTCGTTATCAGTGGCTCTTAGCAATGATTGTGAGATTCTTTTTTATCTTTCTTGGCACTACTCTGCCACCTTTTTTTTCCCCAGGAGATATTTCATGTCTCATTACAGAATGTTGACTGCTTGTACCAACACTGAAATTAAAGGGGTACTCCAGTGACCAAAGTCACTTTTCGGAAATTAACGTAAAATTGGCTGAGAAAAACAAATACGCCACTCATTCTGTGCAAAGATGTTTAGAAATGTGTGAAAATAAGTAGAAACCGGGCAATTCCGAAGATTTCCGACAAAAAAAGTTCTACCAGTGACGTAGAAAAGTTCCACCAGTGACGTAATCTTTGGACAAAATTTTGCTTCCGGTTTGAGCTTCTGGCTCGAGCGGCGGTGAGCGGTTGGGAAACTTGGAAGAATTTTTCTGTTGAAGCAAATTCGCGCTTCACGCCAGCTGCTGGTCCAATCAAGTCAGCTAGAAAGTTTCAGTTGTGGTCAGTTTTGTCTCTGCAAGGACAAGTGAATCGGCTATGGAGTTCCTTCGAGTTGGTAGGTGATAGACGCTTGTTTAC
>JAOEJI010315436.1:0-11292 GCA_025448255.1 Umimayanthus chanpuru | reverse complement strand
CCCCCCCCCCCCCCCCCCCCCCCCCCCCCCCCCCCCCCCCCACCAAAGGGCCCCCAAGCTGGTTTTTTTTTTCTCTGCAATGGAGAAAGATACAGGAACAAAAAATGGTGACTTTTCCTAAAATTCTATGGTAAACATTTTGATTTGTACTGCGGTGTGTTAGCTGGATGGCTGTTGCTATGGTAACAAGGTTTTGCGTGCTGTTTTTCCCATTTTTGCAAAAAAGAACATAATTTTCGTAGCAATGCTAATTACTGGCCAAAAGATTGCTTTTTTAACAAACTTTGTGCCCCCCCCCCCAGCCATTTTAAAGTCTAAAATGTACAGCCTGTTCGAGCAAAATAATAACCCATCTGAAGTGTGTCCGATACAAAAGACGAACATTACTCAAGCTATGAAATCATGATCTCCAGTAGGCAGCATACCACTAGCATGATTGCATTAGGGAGGTGAAAGGGTTTTTGTGACTCACCTCAAAACTAGCTCGTGAGCCGTTATGGGCAATTTTTAAAATATATCCGTGATTCCATTATGAAGAAGATTCTCGTAAAATGGTATCTGCGACAATAACGTTGCACGTGTATAGTGGTTATTCCTAGTGATTCGTTAAATCGGTGTTCACACACATCACGTAAGTGCTTTTAAATATCTTCTACATCTTTCGACTGTGGTATTTTCCTACCACTGCCAATAGATCAACATTCAAACCAAAAATAATATACTATCTTGAAACAAAAACAAACGTCGGATGGAGCACGAAGTTGATTGACCAAAAACTCATGCCATTATTTTCTTTAAATCTTCTTAAATTGTTTTGGGACCAAAATCCGTTATGTGTGAAGTCTAAGATTTGTCATGTTGCAATACAATCTCTAAATTTCTTCCGCTATAAGTTATTCCATCCCCCCTTTTTTCCCTGTTGAACTAACTGTTGATTCTAGTTCTATAACAACAGTAATGGAGTTACTTCTAGATCTGTTATTAGTCTTAACAGAATAATGCTAACATTAAACATAACCATTATCCTTCAACTCATTTTACTCGTCTCTCAAGGAAGTCGATGGTTCTGACTCTAGCGGCCACGGCAAGGTACAGTATGTCTTTTGCTTAAACTTATAAACGCTTACAGTCAGCGACGTTGGAAATCCTACATCAGTACATGTGTGAAACTAAGGACCTAACCCCTTGAAACTGCATGATTTTAATCATTAAAAACATTTCTAAATGGACTGATTCCACTGACTCACCTAACGTCTCAGAAACTCTGTAATTGCATGAAACGTTTTCTAACAATCCTTTTTAGCTTCCTTGTTAATCGTTTCGCGAGCGGGGACTAGTCGAGTACATGAGATGCAACGAGAAAGTTATACTCCTTAATAATTAAAAGACTGCACCAATTGTGTCAAGTTTCACTTTGACTGAAGACAAAATGTAATCTCTAAGGCAAAGTGATTTGGTGCAGTGTTTGTTTTTATGAAAATGGTCGCACATACTATTACAAAAAGCTTAGTGTCATTGATCAAGCATTTTGTAAATATAATAGTAATAGTAACAGTAACAAGAACAATAATAATAATAATGATGATGATGATGATGATGATGAAGATTTATCATGTAATTGTGTTATTGTTATCTCAAATAACTGACCTTACAGCTGACGTTAACTTAACCATTGCTGAATGTAAGTTTCCTCATTTTACAAAATTGAGGCAACCTCTGGAAGATAGCTCAATTCACTCGCGCCCTCTTTGAAGTTTTGTCGCTGCTCCAAATATTTAGTATTGGCACGCCACATCGATGTTAAATGAAAATTTATAAGATCACTTCTAAAAATTAAACCATTTTGCAGTATATGCGATGTATCCCTAAATCGAGTTCTCATTTTTCTCGTTCAGTCCAACCCGTATGATGAGGAAAAAAATGTGAAGGGGCTATTCTATAACCCAAAGGCTACTTCCGATATTGACTGCCAATGGGAGGAGATCCCGAAAGGAAACCTGGAGCTGTCAAAGATGTTGGGATCAGGAGCGTTTGGAGCAGTTTACAAGGGCCAGGTTGTTCTGGATGGAAATAAATCTGTCGAGTGTGCTGTGAAGACTGTAAAAGGTAAGTAGAATACCGCACATGTATTACCTTAACTATGATGATGATGATGATACAACAGCAATATTGAGAGGGCCTGTCTTGGGGATACCCAGTTCTCAGTAGTCAGTTAATTTTTTGGCCGATTCCCAATAATCAGTTAATATTTTATCCGATTCTCAGTAATCAGTTAGATTTTTTATATCTAGTATCAGTAATCAGGTAAAATTATCCTCAAATCTCAGTAATCAGTTAATCCCATTCAAGCCCTCTATTGATAGCAATGACGACAATGATAATGGTAATTATAACGATAATGACAACAATAATAATAATGACAAAAATAGCGACAACGATAAAGATGATAATAACGATAATGGTACTGATGTTGTTGATGCTGATGTTACTGATGGTGATGATGATGATAACACTAATAATAATGTTAATAGTGATAACAATAACCCTAGAAGCCTTGAGGGAGGGGGGTCAAATTGACCCCCCTAGAATTTTTTGGCTATAAACTTTTGCTGCTTGATTGATTGTCAAAAGCTTTAGTACAACTGTTCTTTGTTCGTTAACACATCTTTTGACGCTAATTAGGTGACGTCACAACTGATTACGTCATCATAACAAGGCACGCAAATTATGTGTTGACTGCGAAATCTCAACCTTTCGCTAAAAACTTACTAAACAATGGATTCTAACTATTTTGTGGATTTCAATCGCTAAATACTGTTTTCTCGTCATTTTGAAGTACAAAAATTCAAATTTGAACAAAATCCGAAAATTTAAAAATCCAAGAAGGCGGCCGCTTGTGACGTCATTTATTTGACTATCGTTGCATTGGAAACCAATTAGACAACACATGATTTCGCTTAATTGAAAGTACAAATGAAGCTTATTATATGTACCAAAATTCATGTCAATCGGACGAATCCAGTCGAAAGTAGAAGGGGGTCCGATTGACCCCCCCGCCCCTCAAGTGTTCGCGTAACTATTTTTTCTTCGAGGTTTCCAGGGTTAATAATAATAATAAAAAAAATGATAATACCAATAATAATAGTAATAATAATAATAATGATACGCGACGTGTCCCCCTGCCTGCCATGAGAGTCAGGGCGCAATTTGCGGGCAGCATCAACTCTGAAAGGAAATGACTACAACTTCAACAACTGCGGAAAGGGTTGCCACTCGGGAATTGGCCTCATATACATTCTCGAACGTGTAATTAAGATATCTAGTAGTGCTAAACCGACATCTCGCGTGACGCACTGTTGCCAAGGAAATAATAATAGTGTAAGTAAAATAATAATTATAGTAGTAGCAATAAATATTCAAAAGAATTTGTAGAGGAATGCTCCTGTCACATGAAAGTGAACTTCAGTGATGTTCCTATAGTTAGGGAACACACAAACCTCTTTAAGAATGTAAAATTATCTTATTTAATCAGAAAATGCTACCGAGGAAGAAAAACGGGAACTGTGGAAAGAATTGGAAATCATGTCAACGGTTGGTAGCCATCCAAACCTGGTTAACCTGATTGGAGCAAATACAAAAGGAGGTAGGCAAAGACGTCATCGATAATAAACTTTATGAAAATATACAATGCTTTGGAGTTATATATTTGTCGGTTCTTTTTGTTTGAAAGCTGTGCATGAATAGGACGCGGACACTTTCTGACTCCCCCCTTCCCCCACCTCTCTCTCGACCCCTTATCAACTCTCACGCTGCAGTTTGGGTAATCATTAACACTCCGTAAGTTTATTTTGAAATAACAGGTGTGTAGATACAAATTATAGGCAACGTCAGTAAGATTGGTTCATTTTTTTAATCTCAATAGTTACATGCAGAGTTACTTGGTAATTGTTAGTTTGTTACAAAATCGAGTGAAAAAGGCTTTTCAATAAACAATTTTTGTAGCATGTTCACTTGGCATGGTAGTAAAATTCATGACCACTTTAGCTCTCCCAGATTTTATGTCAACCAACTTTCATAAAACACTCGTTAGTTATATTTTAAACAATTTTTCCCCAACGCTGCTACTCACACGCAACGCACTGATTTCGGTTTCTGGTCTTGGAGCTATTTTTAAAGATATGAACTATATACATGAAACTGAGAACAACACAAAAGACATTCATATCTGTAAAGACAATTCATAGATTTTATTAATTAGTTGATTTTTTCTTCCCAAGATGCCCTGTATATTGTGATTGAATTTGCTGCAAATGGATGCCTTCACGATTACCTCAAGGATCATCGAACGAAAGGTGAAGACAACATAGAAAGCGGTACAAGCATTGACAAGGAGATCAAACTCATGTTGGCCCTCGATGTGGCTAATGGTATGAAGTACCTGGCATCCAAGCGATGCATCCACCGTGATCTTGCCGCCAGAAACGTTCTTCTTACTGAGGATTATCGAGGAAAAATTGCTGACTTCGGCATGTCCCGTGATATCTACTCTGAGGGAGTTTATGAAAAGAAAACAGCGGTAAGTTCAACAATTGTTTTAGTATGTATATGAACAGTCTGTTGTTTTTAGAAACACAAAGGGCAAAATGAGGCACGATTTGATTTTATCTAAAAAGAAATCGGTTGCAGTGTTAAGTTTTCAGACCATAGGATATAACAACTATAAAATAAGTATGACATATAAACAAAATGACTCATAAATTGAAAGCAGCATATACAAAAGATAATTATTCACATACTTAAGATTATTATTTAGAGTCCAACGTGTTGGCAATACGGTATATGAGAACTGAATGGCAAACTCTATTTGTCCTTCTTTGGAGATCTGTGTATTTCATATTCCCGCTATTTAACGAGACATGGTTTTCTTCCAGGGAAAATTGCCTATTCGTTGGATGGCTCTAGAAGCTATCGAGACATTTGTGTTTGCGAAAGAATCGGACGTTTGGTCGTATGGTGTTCTATTGTGGGAGATAGAGACTGGAGGTGGGTAGCAGAGTCTTCGGCATGACCATATATAGCTGGTGAAGCAAGTGGGCTGAGTGGGCCCTCTCTCCGACAATACATAATATACTTTTAACTTAGTTACATTTTGAACATTCATATAAAAAATTATCCCCCCAGCCAAAAAAAAAACTAGTATAGATATAGCGCAGTCATATAGTAAAAGATAAATATTCTACCTACATGAATAAAGGACAATTAAGGAACAATTACTTGACTTAATACCCAGAACAGTAGATTTAATTAAAAAAAAAATTAATATATTACATTTCCTTCCCCTCAAGGAATCAAGAAAGAGTTTTCTTTAAATGATCCCTTACTGTACTAATCATTTCCAGGTCTAATTCCTTGGGGTGGACTGAATGCCAAGGAGATCATTAAGACGTTAAAGTCAGGGAAACGCCTGGAGAGACCAGCGGGTTGTACGGATGAAATGTGAGTAGCTAAATATAGTAACACGGACTGAGTTACTTCTTTAGAGGAACCACAGTTAGCAAAACGAACCCGTTATGAAACCCGGTCTTTTGTTCGTTGGCCTTGATGGTGCTCAAAACACAAAAGGTATTCAAATGCATATGAACAACTAGCCAGTAAAAACATTTGGGCTAACACAATGAAAAAATACATTGTGTAGGGTCGCGGTTGGTTCAGCTCAAGACAAACAGCTGGCACACTTCCTTTGAAATTGTTTTAGCTTCCCATAACATTAACTATAGAGGAACTTGTTACTAGGTGAATTGATTACTACGAATTGAAAAACAGAAAGTGCAAAAATTGGGTTTGCCCCAAGTGTTTCTATTCGCTTGTTCATCTTTGTTGTATACAGTAATCAAAAGAAGATCCAACAAATATAAAACTCATTCAACTTGTTCAAAAAATGTAATACTAATACACGGCTAGTCTGTACAATCTTTGTGGAGACCCATTCACTATTAATAGTCTGTGTGCTGGCACAAGAGCTATGCGGCGTGACACGTACGATACTATACCGGATAGCCTTCGTGCCGTCACAACCAGCTGTCCGACACAGCAAGTTCATACTGTCTGCGTTTTTGTTGGGAATAGACATCAATGACAAAGATTAGATTTGGGCAAATTTTCTTTCCTGTACAAGACTCCAACTGGTAAATGAGTGTAAAGGAGGCCCTATGTAGCTTTGACGACTGGCTTTATTCGGTTTAAGCTCAGCATAATTGAATAGATCGATTACAGTGTTGCAATTGCAAAGGAGTAGTATAATATTTGTTTTCACATTTGTGATATATAATCGCATTGACAATACACATCATTAAAATAGCTTTCGTATAAATCGACTACAATCTCGTCATTATGATTTGATAACCAAGGTGGTTACTGACATAATTACATAACCCGTATGGGACCTGCGGTTCGTTAGCCTACGGTTTTTGACATATTTTTACATTCATAAAAAAACAGTGCAAAGTCTTGTTGGCAAATAACATTAAACATGGTATGCTTTTCGGTGCTGTTAGTGTATGAACAGAGTGAACAGCTTCTTCATGTGTATTATCAGTAGAAGGGAAATGTGTTCTAGCGGTTTAAATGCCCAAAATTTATTATAAACAAAAACTCGGGCGAAACTTGGATCGAGTACCCGCCCGGCTTAATTTCGTATAGCATGGCTAATATTACCTTTATTTCATAGATATGAAGTAATGACGAGCTGTTGGAATGCTAACCCACAAGGAAGACCTGATTTCAAGAATCTCTCTGAAAGATTTGAGAAGCTTTTACAAATAGAACAGGTAACAGAGACATATGAACTTTACTGAACATTTTAAGGCTTGTGTTAGTTTTTCCAACGTCAATTGTACAGTTGTTGTTAGTAGTGATATCTTGTAGTTCAACCCTCCAAAAATGAAAATAAGACTGAAACGTGCCACCCAAACTGTACCAGAAAGCGATGCTACAAATGCTCATTTTACAGGAACGAAGAATACATAGTCATTAAATAGCGGGTGCAACCGTGATGTTATGGCAGACAATAGATTTTCTAACTTCTTAGATGGAAAAAGGCAATGTATATTTTGCAAAAACAATGGTGTTTGGAAGATGTTTAATGAAGTGTTGTCCAAAACACTCGTTGGAGCACTGCCTTGCTGGGACAGTTTGGGTCGACGGACCCAGTCCTTTTGTAGTTTCGTGAGTGGCGAATAGTTGTACCTATATTAAAGGTAGAGTTTTTATAATGTTGAGTTATTATCGTTGTTCATATATCAAGTATAACATCGTTAGATTGTTCATGTGTGGCAATTTAAGTTTTTCTTGTGTTGAATTGTGATGGTTGTTCCTTCGTAAAGTGTGGAGTTGTAATGGTGTTGACTCGCCATGACATCTGTTCTTATGTCAAGTGTACAGTTTTTTTACGTATCACTTTTTTCTATTTACAAACTGATAAAGTGCACTATTGCAACTACGTTGCAAAAAAAATGATAAAATAAACTCGATATTTGTGTCATCCAGAAAAGAGGAAAAACTTAAGAAAAAGTAGCAAAAACGAGAATCAACCACACTATGATTTTATGTTACTTTTGCAGCCAATTTACAGTGTTATTCCATTCGATATAAAAGTTTCCTTGGAGGTTCTCTCCTTTGTGTTTTGTTTATTTCAATTGCTGATATTGTATGGATAGTGTAGAGTTGTTCTGGTGTTGACTTATGAAAGTTCGTCTATGTTAAGTGTAGAGACGTTATGATTTTGAATCGTAACATTCGTTCCTTCGTCAAGTATGGAGGTGTTAAAGTGCCGACACTGTCGTAGTTAAACAATTAACGGGTTCAAACGCGTGTATTTCAAATCAATATGCTGATGTTTGAATTGTTTCTGTAAGAAATTCTTTTGTAGTAGGAATCGCTGCAATGCCTTTGTGTTGCTAAGGATTGGAGCTTGAAGACACTGGGGATTACATAAATTATTATAAATTTAGCTTAAAATAGAATTATATAATGTTGAATTTATTAACTGAAGCAATGGAAATTAGTACTCCAAATCTCCATCTCAATTAATTAGTTTGAACACTTTGTTTCAGAGCAATTGCTGATGAACAAGGAAAAGTGAAGAGAGAACACTGAGAAAGAAACCAATTGAACAGTGAAGAAAATGGTTGAGGAAGAAACAAAACTGAGGAAAAATGAATAACCATATCTATTAATGCTGGTTTACATAGCCTTTTGACGAAGCAAGCTCACATTCGAGAAGGGATATGTTTACCCATACACACAGCTATGTTTAGTTTCATTTCAATACTGATCCAAATCTCTTTTGCGGAATAGCGTACAGAGCAAAATATTTTTAAGAAATAGAAATATTTATCCAATGACAGCTCTCCGTAAGGTGCTTTTTGGTGGATTAAAATGCCCAGCTGGCAGGACGTGGCCAGGCGAGTAGAGGACTCGAACTTGGGATGTCAGGGTTGCGAGTCAGGGCTTTATACTTCTTGCCCGCGCTACCTGCTTCTAGCTCTTTCACGGACACAATTTAAAACAGTGCAATTCTAAGCAGAAATATACAAGCAATCTAGAGTATAATATCTAATATTTAATCGACTTAGTTTTGTGTTTCGGAGCTCAGGTGTATTTATGGGGTTGTTTTTAAAACAATGCAAGTTGTAATGTCTCAAGGTATCTTAGTTGCATGCTTCGTGGACCGTTGTTTTATCCGTAAAATGAGACACGCCTTTTTTATTCATTTAACCAAGGGACATATTGTTTTCAATTTTAGCCGGCGATTTCTCTGTGAATCTATAATTTTACATGTAAAATTCTATTTGGATGTCAAATTTAGTGAAGTGTATCCAACACTGAAATCGCTTTTTAAATCTCTGAGCGTAATTTGTCCCTCATGAAATTGAAATGTAGTCAAATAATGACTCGTCATGTCAAGAATAAATTTACTTGTGTTTTGTCGAAGTTTTCTGTAATTTTATTCACCCGACGGTCCGGAATTTGTCAAAAAACGCGTGAGCTAAAACTTAATTTTAGTTGCATACATGTTTGAATGAAACTCGCATTCCCAATTAAGAAATGGTCCTTGCTTCGCGTGCGTCTATCGAGCTATCGATGCACGCGGGAAGTTGGGAGAGTACGAGAGAAGCGTTTGAGTGGCAGGAGACGAAGCCAATATGCGAGTGCTTCGAACTTAGCTAACTTCTTGAGTGCTTTCTTGACTTCCCAAGTTGACGATTTCTCTTAGTACATTGCCACTTCAGTATTCATAAGAAACAAATAACGCGTTTGCCAGTTTGTTCTAAACTGTATTTACCATAGGTTGTACCAAAATAGCTTATGTATTACGTTGTTTTTATTGATTTATCAGAGATTTTGTAAGTGCAACACAAACAGAGAATTGAATATTTTTTTAAAGAAAATGCTTTATAGATTAGATAGAAGCTGATAGGCACAGGCAGAGTATGTTTTAAAGATTTGTGGGTAATAAAAATGAATTGTTTCCTCTGCGTTTGTTCTAGTTTCTCGGATATTTTACTAAATGCTTTTAAATCGAGTTCTGTTTATTAATCTTTTAATGTTTTTACAATATGCTTCATGCAAAAGCGTCCGTTTTTGCTTTTCTAGCTGATTTTTTTTTTTTGTTTTTTTTTTTTTGTTTTTACCTTAAGTGTGGGGAGATGGCCGCTGCGGCGGGGTGATCCTTTCGTGATTATAGTGTTTTGACAATCAAAAAATAGCAATATTTCGGAAGGTTTCGTTCTAGCTACTTCTCATGACGAACTTTAAAGATATCAACTCTCTGTTTCTACGATTCTGCGTGTGTGTCTGTATATCACACATCTATTCGTGTTAGTGCATTTGCGTGTGTGTGTGTTTCTGTTTTTCTCTATTTGTTTTTTTATTCTTAACCGTAACGTTCCGAAAATATTCCCATGGGTTATATTTGTTAAAATATCTTTTTTTTTTCGGTTTTATGGAAACTTATAAATGGAGTTTTTCGGAGTAATCTTAAGAGTGTGTCCACGAGAAAACCAGGCAAAATCGAAAAAGAGTGGCACAGGCCAAATCTCAGATTTTGATGTAACTTTGCCTGAAGATAGACTATAGCAAGTTATTATGCATGGTAACCTTCTTGTGATCATCGCGCAATGCACATGCGCAAACGATGAATTGTTTTGTTTTGGACAGAAAATTGCTCAAAAATCACAAAATTTAGGTAATTTTAGGCAGAATGTTGCTCCTACATCCTGAAAGCTCGAAAGTATTTTGAACTAAAACCGTAAAGTACAACTCTTTGTCTTACTCATGAGTGGGTTTGTTTCAAAAATAACGAATCCACAACTACGCAACCTTGTTAAGAATAAGGTTAGTCATGACCGATTTGACAAGAACTGAAAATTGCAGCTTCTGAAACAGGCGATTTTTAAATGAGCGGACAGTTCTTAAGAAACTAACACTACATGTGTAAGTGTTATCTATTGCCTTCAAATAGCATGAATGAAATCACCCGCCGTAATTAATCTGTGGCTGCAGTAATATCACGATCATGTGCACCTGAACCATTTGGGTAAATTATCGACATTTTCCAGTTTTGCTACCGACCGTTACAACAATGAATCCTGTTCTAGATCTTATGTTATATTTAAATACAATATTTCAAGTCATGTTTTACATCAACAAAATTAGCAAAAGCATTGCCACTGGTTGTGCAAGGAGATTATTCAGAATGAAAATTGACTATAACGGCCAGCAATTGAATTGAACAGTCGCTCCCCTATCAAAGTGAATTTAGGAACACACCTGAACCTCTGGATTCAAATATATAGCTTCAATTGACGAACATTCAAGACCATGAGTGAATGGCTGATTAAGAACCGCATAATCTGTTTCCAACAACAGAAATAATTTGCTGGAAGTGCAACAACAAACTCATGAAACTGACAAAACCGCCACTCGTCAGTAGTTGCTAGTGATGATTACGTTGAAGATATGAAATTGCGCAACTTTCCATCCTTTACTACGCAAATCGTATTTGATTTTCTGCACTACATGTTTTTAGAGACACAACCAAAACATCACTGCGGAATTATTGTCGGTATCCATGCAAAAAGGTCAATATTGTTGTTCTATATTGACGCCATCTTGAATTTGTCCAGCTATATCCGCGGGAGACTAGGCTCCAATTGATCTTCATGTTCGAGGGAGTGGCGCCCGGTGGTTTTAGGGGAGATTTGCAGATATGTCGTTGGGGGAACGTTGGGG
>JAOEJI010315325.1:0-11292 GCA_025448255.1 Umimayanthus chanpuru | reverse complement strand
TTTGGAGTTAGTAATGAACTTGGCTGTAAGTCTTAATCTACATTGTAAAGCCAACAATCAAAGCTCAAACAGTGAAAGTCGTGAAGATATTTGATTCTTGTAGTAATGGTTAACTGATCACGCTTCAAAAGTATTTGTTTTCGAACCGCTTTTGTTGTCAAGTTTATCAGTTTCAATTTTAAAACTGATTTGAGTGAATAATATTAGACTGATTAGGGACCAAGCACCGGTTATTAGAGTGCGTTTGCTTTCAGTATTGCTTACATTAGTTACGAAATCTCGTCCATTGTATCCAACACACGAAAATTCGTACGAGATCTCGCAAAATCCAAAACGATATCTCGTACGAAATTCAGTCGCAAAATCCCAAACGATATCTCGTACGAAATCTCGCAAAATCCCAAACGATATTTCGTACGAGATCTCGTCAGCTCTTGCACCCGTGTGAATAAATGATTATGCATGAGGCAAGAAATCTCGTACGAGATCTCGCAAATAAAACAATGCACGAAACGAAACGAAACGATATCTCGGAAAGTTTTTTTTTCCCACTACTGTATCTCAGCAAACCTTGGGAGGCGGGCATGCTGAGCCTTTGGTTAAGACCAAGGAGCACCCTGGCAAAAGCTGCTAGCCTACAAGGTCTTCCTCCAGCCGAGATTTAAATACCATCTAGGTGTTGGCCAAGACGCCAACTGCACACTCACAACACCTGTACTAAACACACAAAGTCGAAGCCATTATAAACATGCCTGCACCTAAAAGTTTGACACAATTACGTTTCTTTATTGGATGGCATAATACTATGCTCAGTTCATGCCAAACCTAGCCACCGAGTTAGCACCCTTACACCATCTACTGAAGAAAGATGTGCCATGGCAGCGGACAGAAACTGAACAAGATGCATTCGTGAAAGTGAAGAGTTTGCTGCCGAAAGACGTCCTTCCAAGGACAACGTCCTTCGTCCGTCTTCGTATGGCCTCGGGGCAGTGTTGTCCCATGTAATGTGGGATAGTTCAGAGAGACCAATTACATATGCATCACGCTCTTTGTCTGTGCGATAAAAGTACGCACAGATAGAAAAACAGGCTCGCATAACGTGCATGTGGCTACTGCTATTACAATTACCATCTTTATTTTGAGCCGTTGGATGTCAAACATGAAATTACAACATCTGTCATAGCTTTTAGGGAGGAGTTTCTTGGTAATAAATTAAATTTCAATTGGCTTGATCTTGTTGAACTCAAAACACAAGAAAAGCGAAATAGTCCCTATTTTTATATTTCTAACTTTTTACGTCTTTAACTAAAAAATGTTCTTCACAAAGAGATGGTTGTGACAATCAAAGCCAATCTTCTCGAGTAAATATTCAATGTAATTCATTCTCTCGATTTGGTGTTTGATTGTGGAATTCCATACCCTAAAACACCAAATCACTTTCAAAAAAAATATTTTAAAAACAAGATTAAAAAAATTCATATATTACAACATTTGACAAAGAATAAAACCTACAAAGAGCCTGAAAAGTTAATCCATGCTTTCTCCTGATACCTTCGTCCGTTTATTTGATATAGTTTCATTTTGGTATATAATAATTTAGTTTTAGCTTTTAAAATACCATAATTAAGAAAAATTTAATTATTGTAATTTAATTATTCAGATTCCTCTTCTTTTCTCAATTACATTAGTTATCTAGAGAAGTATTTATTTAGTATTTATTATGTAATAATATATTTCTACTTTTTTCTATCTACATAATTTAACAGACATTCCATCTGCCTAGACTAGCACTCATGCTATTTGAAGATGGAGTGTCTAGAAATCTTTGTAAATTTAAAATTATAAGCTGAAATAAAAAAAAAACTGGAAAAAAAAACAGGAGGGGCGAACGGGGATCTAGCAGGAGCCCGAGCGTGACTGGCAGCCTACCAGAGTTAAAGAAATCAAAGACCATGGAGGCAAATGCCGAAGAGCCAAGTAAGGGAAACACTACATTACAAGACATTGTCAACTCGATTAGTTTAATCAACACCGAAATGAACCAAAACTTCAGCAAACTATATGAAGAACTTAATGTACTACGCTACGAAATGAAAAGCGGAATGCAGTATACAGGTAAAGAGCAAGGAAATCGCTGAAACTGAAGAGCACAATGAAAGATACCAAGTGAAAGCAACAAAGTGAAATAGAGCAAAATCAAAAGGGAATTTCCTAGCTTTCGTTTATGTTTATGTTTGTACAATACACCAAAACGTTAATCTTATGCTTTATGCAACTGGACGAGGATCACCATGAGCTCACAGACATGTTAGTTTGTAGTAGAGTCCAAAGAATGCATGGTCATCGTTGCAAAGAATGCCCCGATAGTAGTATTTTAGAGAACTACTTGATGAAGGAACTCAAGCCACAGAATGAGAAGGATGCTGCCACAGCAAACGAAAGCTACATTTACATCTAGCAGTGAGGAAATATTGACCACTCAGAGCTAGTGCCAGATTCTGCCAATATCTGAGTTTATCTCCCTATATGTGGAGAAATTGCATGCCCTTACAGCACATTCATAGATTGCATCTGCCCAGGCAAAGTACCTGAAGAAGTGCAAAGCAGAATTGAATGAGGATGAAGTAATTGTTAGGGGGGACTTTGTATTACATGAAGGAAAGGAAATTAACAGGGAAGTGTCTTTGTTTCATCTCAGATTACACGCATCATGATATAAGTTTTGTATATCAAGTCATGAAAAACAAAGTGTATTTCATTTAGGAGTTCAGTTCTCAAGTAACCAAGGTTAACTACTTTAGTGATGGATGTGCTGGACAATATAAGAATCGTAAAACTTTCTGAACTTGTGTCTGCATGAAAAGGATTTTGGTGTGAAGTGAAACTGGACATTTTTTGCCACTAGCCATGGCAGATCACCTTGTGACTGAGTTGGAGGCACTCTGAAATGCCTGACAGGAAAAGCAAAGGCCAGTTGGACAGCAAATTTTGACACCCTTCACTGTCTACGAGTACTGCAAGGAGGAAGTTAATGGAATGAATGCCTTACATTTATTTAAGCTGACGAAATTAATGCTGCAAGACATTACCTGGAACAAGAGGCTTCCATGACTTCACCTCGATTTCTGAGTGCATAATGGCTACGAAGCGAGTGTCTGAAGATGAGCAGAATACAATTCCATTTAATCTTGTGAGGGGAGTCAAGGACAAGGGAGAACTTCACCTTGTGGAACCTAAGCTGTTTGACTTTGTTGTCAGCATGTACGATCAGAAGCACTGGGTTGGTATTGTCGATGCTGTTCACAAGGATCACAATGATGTTTAAGTCAAATTTATGCATCCTTGTTACCCGGCAAGATCATACAGCTGGCCACGCAAACATGTTTATGTTCCAAATGTGATCATCCTTTGTGTCATTGCTACCCCTGCAACATTCACTGGGAGGCAGTATACACTCTCAGACAAAGATCTTGCCATTACCGAGCAGGCATTTGTTCACTAACTAACCGGCTACGGAAGAAATAATAACATGCGAATTAGATTTGGAGTTCTCTTTTAATCGTTCTTGGAAATTGATACATTTTTTGTTGTATTATTAGAAAGCTATACTTGTTTCATTTACACAGAAATTTTCATGTTAATCTGAAGACTTTAGAGTTTGATACAGCATTTTATTCTAAAAAAGACAGAAGCTGTTGTAAATTTATCTTTTTGGCCAAAAAAAGGAAAAAAAGAGAAAGCCTCCAAAACCAGATAATCCAGGCGTTGTAAGCAAGTTTTTGTCAAAGAACTTTAATATCCTGCCAAACCATCCTGAGAATGTGCTACGAGGCATTTGTTGTAGATATATACCAATTGCTGTAGCAAAAGACGGTCAGAAACCGTGGATCACCTCCAAAACCACCTGATGTGCTGTGAAAAAGTGGCTTCCACCGCAAAAGAATGCATGGTAGATTTGAGCAAGACACTGGATTTGGTGGTACAAAGGGCCAAGTACCAGTCCAGATCACACTTTTGTATGGTTATGCTCAGCGCTCCTTTAAATATCAGGCAACATTTTATGGAACTCTCTGCCTGAACCTGTTAAGCAAGCGAAATCTATTAAAATATCAGAAAATAACATCTAGCAAACGGATTTTAATTTAGATATTTCAATTTGGTTTTTTCAGTAATTAATTGTACAAATTCAGAATATTCCAATTTTTAAAAATTGTATCATTGTAAATTATACTTGAAAAGCCCTTCGGGGATGGTTTACAAATATATTAAGTATTATTGTATTACTGATGGTAAATATTGTTCATAAAACTAAATCTTACCGTCTTTAATTCGCTCATCAATTTCAATTTTCAAGCTTCAGAGCACATTTTCTAATCACATATCAAATAGTAATTCAATTAGAGGGTTTTAGTGCAATAAATATAACCAGCCAGTTTAAACTGTAACAGCCAATTGTTTGTCGCATTGCCTCTATCTATTTATGGACATAGAAAAAGATGTTGCTGAAAAACTTTCAAATTTTTGAGTTGTTAAAAGTTCTCTGTTCCCCTAAAAATAATAGTTTCACCAAATTTAGCGAAAGGACTAAAGTATTCCCTAGCAGTCAAATCCGAGCTCAAACACTGCTTATTCGACAAGTAGGTTTCCTTTCCAGATTTCCTCGTTTTGTCATGAATTCTTCAGCAGGTGTTATCTGCAAGAATCTTTGTTGTTTTAGAACTCACTCCCCACTGTTTTTCTTATAAATCCTGAGGATTAAGGATACACAGGGCAAAACAGAGGTGTCCGTCTTCAACTAATCGTAGCTCGCAAGATATTCGGCCAATCTTCATTAAAGTACACATTTTATGAAAGGTTAAAAAATGTAGATTTTGAATCCGTTGTCTGTTTTTACAAAATTTGGGTAGGATTTGGAAGCGAGCTTGCTTTATCCAAAAAGACATGTATTTTCTCTCAGGTTTATTTTCCCGCGCCTTTAGTTACACATTTCTCCATATGTTGAATGGCCAAAACGTGTCTCAGATTTCTCCTGAAGCGCTCATTATTTTTTTAGAGATTGCTGAAGTTGCACCTTTCAATTTATGCTGCTCTTTATATTAACTTAATAATAACTTCCATACCAGAGAGAATAAAAAAAAGTTCTGAGATACGTTTATGGGGTTGAGAAAGTTAGGAAGCAGCTGTCCAAATTTTGCTAAAATCGATAGAATATCCGAAAATATTTCGACAAAAAAGCAAGTTTTGTTTTCGTATGCTCCCTTCTGAGTTTGCTTTTAGGTGTCAAGAATTCACAGTTAATCAGCAATATGAAACCTGTCTCTTTTCATTATGTCAACTACTGCAAACATAGCCAAGGTAAAGTTAAAAATATAGATGGCAAATAGCTTTTGCGGCAAGGAAGAGATCTCGCGGCAGACTGCGTGCAAATAAGCATTTGTTGATGAAAAATGAACAAAAGCGGTCCTTGAGGAAGAATTAAGACGGGGAAGAGGACAAAAAGCAGTTCCAGTAAATGTTTAGCTGACTGTTGATGGGCCGGCTCACGAAGCACCGCTGAGCGAAATTGCTGGTTGTGGGTACGTCTGATCAGTTTACTGGTTGGCCAACTCTAACTTGAATGGATTCGAGCTAGATCTTATTTTTCTGTCAACAATAACATTTATTTGAAATAGTTATGATGGAGAACAGTTTGTTGAGGGTCTTGAAAAAAAGTACTGCCATCCCCTTTAGACAAGAGAAGCCCCTGCAACGAACACGTTATGTCCACTATTGTGGAGTTTATATGCGCTCTTGGCAAGATATCATTTTATATAATTTACATTATCGTGAATGTAGAGCTACCAAAGATCAACGTATTGTTGCATGTCAGTTTTACTCAAACGAATTCTTTTGTATCTGGTGAAACAAAGGCGCTAGTGATCATTATTCCTTTAATTTATTCAACAAATATACAGGCAGCGCACGGCGGGCAAGTTTTCAATAAACACAAGCGAGATTGTCTCAAGGCACTCAAGCCTAACACGATATCGGTGTAGTTTCAGTCTGAAACCGCTTTCTTACATACAGCTGCAAACACAAGTCCATCTTCCAACAGGTCAGGGTCGATTACCGGAAGTTGACTTGCCTCCAACTCAACGAGTTTCATCACTGAAACTCTTATACTGGCACTCACCAGCTGCATCTTGACCAGGAGATTTTGTCAACTTTTTCACCCTGGCACCGACATCCTATTCTGGTTCTTCGTTTCGTAAATATTCATTGGGCCACTGTATATCTTGACTATAGTATGAACCGCGATCGTTGTCAGCAAGCTGTTTCTTTGCATCTTCGTGAAATGGCACTGAAGGCCGCTTTTTTGCTCGCTTTTCAAAGCAACAGAAAGGGTTAAGTGATGTCTACTTTGAGACATAGAAACGGCAATTACAGCCAATTACAAATACTTTTGAACCATCTAAAAATATTTAAAAACTGTTTTGAATATATAAAATTTCCAAGACACGATTTCTAAATAATCTTCTGGACTCGACTCGTCTCGTTATGCTGTGACAGCGTAGTGTGAAATTTGTGTGACGTCACTGCTCAAATTTTTACCTTTTTGACAGGTGCTGTCATTGACCTGACACCTCGACTTAAAAGCACAAAAGACTTTTAGCGTTATATCTCCAAAACTAAAAAAGATATCAATTTGGAGTTTTCGATGTACAAAAGATAAAAAATTGTTCTATCTTTTTACTTAATTTTCAAAAAAATGATAACTTTGAGAGAAAATTTTGTCCTGTGTATCCTTACACATGTTTTATAGATTTTTTAGTCTCACGATTTTAAAAAATGTTAAAAACATTGTGATATTTCATCTATTAGAAGTTGTTATGCTTCTTTTTCCAAAAATGTCCAATTTGCTGTTCCATTAGCTCGTCTTGACATTTTTCGATTCATTTTTGAAATTCAAAAAAATAAATGTCTTTTTTTGGATGGCCCTAGCTTTTGATCGCGTAGAGTCGTACTTTCTCTTCTGTTTATTGGGCCACCTCGGCTTTGGGTATAATTTTACACAATGGGTCAAGTTGTTTTATAACTCAATCTCTAGTAGAATTATTTGCAACAGCAATTTCACTGATCTTTTCTTTCCCACATGTGGTGTTCGTCAAGGTGGGCACGGCATCCTCTGTTGCATGGAGAACGGCCTTCCACATGTTAGCATCCATGTCAAACAGGAGATGCTGAACCACCTACCAGCCTACCTGTTAGAAACTTGCGTTTTAGTTTGCATTGTGTTGAACTTGGTATTGTTTTAAGTCATGAATATTAAAATTGCCTCGTTTTCATACATGGAAGCACGAGTTTTGTTGTTCTGTTTGAGTTTCTTTTTTGATGGCAGATGTTCTGTATTTTGTTTGTTGTCGCCACGATTTCTATAAAATGCCAGTCTGACCAGCAGCTAATCCTTGTAATTTCAACAGGTTATGGGCCCAGGGGTTGCGGTTCCTGAGGCTGGAAACTGTTTAAAACTTACTGGCGGTGAATTGTTGTTTTAGAGCGACCCATGAATCAAACATGGCAGACAGCGGGAAAACCACTGACAGTGTGGTTCCATTGAACAACTCGAAATATGGGACGTGGAAAATACAGTGTCGGATGGCATTGACAAAAGAAGGTCTGTGGGGCATTGTGAGCGGTACAGAAGTTGCTCCTGCCCAAAGAGAAGCAGAGTTTGTCAAGCGGTGAGACAAAGCATGGGCAATTATCGTCCTGCCTATCAATCCTCATTGTTGTATTTGCTCAGAGATCCTGAGGACACTAAAGTTGTATGGAAAAAGCTAGCAGACCAGTTTCAGAAGAAACCTCTGTTTTGGGATAAATTCCCTTGTAAGATATACTTTAAGATAAATAAACTTTTGGTGTATAAAAACGAAAAACGTTTTCGATCTTAAGATCATCACCAGGTCTGGTACTGTTTGGAAGTTTGATTGTGTTTATATGTTATGTGATCCCCTTTGGGAATAGGTTTAGGGTGTAGGCATGAACTTGTTTGTTCAGGCACGGTTGGAATTTGGCAATGAACATGGCCTCTAAAATTCTTCTAATTCCCAATGGGTGGGCAATTGTGATGACTCTCCAATTAAAATGGTGACGTGGATTTTGTCGTAGGTGTCGAGCGGGCTCTGATTGTTTAGTGGCGTCCTCATGTTCTTGTTTCCTGGTTTCGAAATTTCTGCAGGATTCGCCAGTGTATGAAGCTGAAGAATCAGTGCACGTGCTGTGATAAACAACATGACTGGGGTGGATATTGTCTTCAGGCGGAACATAGATGTTAGTTTCTTTGTTTGCCAAATGATTGCAAACTTGTAATGTCCCCGAGTGAAACGTTCAAGTTTACTTGGCGTGATGATAAACAAATTCCCTTGTATATCTGTATTTCTCACAGGCTGTGGCTCACGATGTCAATACAGTTGTCATTATACTGTTATAGTTTCACTTTTGTGTCATAAACATCGTTCAGTTAACGATATTCTTGAGTTTTGCATATTTTGACATAGCAGACTGACTGACTGACTGTACTGTAGCTTAGGTTTACTTTGTTTCCTGGTATGACAGTGTTTAGTGCGTTGGGGTTGTAATATTTTGTGATCCAATGTACGTCCTAAGACCCATTTATTTAATTTTGTTACTTTTAATAATTTAAATGTCTTTAGTATATTTGGTAAAATTTCCGTACTCACTCATACTTAATTATGCATGCAAAGCAATTAATTATGCAAGCATATATACATATCTAATTGTACTTACTTACTCGCCATTATGGCTTTCATAATTTCGATTAAAAAACTTGTCTTGAGTAAATCATGGCTGCTGCCGAGGAAAACAAAAACTTCAATTTGATGGAGCTAGCTCTGTTGACTGCTGACAAAGACTGGTGCATAGAGTGGTGCAAACAGCATAACCCACTGGCAAGATCCATGGAATGTCCGAAGCAGCACTGCGATAACGACCTCTCATGGACGCAGCATAGCCGAGTGTCAGATGGGTACATGTGGCGTTGCTCAAAGAAATCTTGTAATGGAAAGGTATCTATCTGCCACAATTCATGGTTTTGTGGCAGTCACTTTTCCATTTCAAAAATATTGGCCCTAACCTACGCTTGGGCCCACAGTTTCACGATGTCACCAGCAATGCATGAAACCTCCTTGCATGACAAAACAACTTCGTCTGAAACGATGGTAGATTGGTATAACTACTGCCGCGAGGTTTGTGCAGAAATTATTAGTCAACATCACACAGGGCGGATAGGGGGTCCTGGTAAGATTGTCGAGATTAACGAGTCCAAGTTTGGCAGGAAGAAGTACCATCGAGGTCGAGTGGTGGAAGGTCAGTGGGTGTTTGGGGGAATATGCAGGGAAAGCAAGGAATGTTTTGTCGTACCAGTTAATTCCCGTGACAAAGAAAACCTTCTCATCATCCAAGACCGCATATTGCCAGGCACTTGCGTAATGAGCGACTTGTGGAGAGCCTATGATTGCCTAGATGACGAGGGATTCCAACATCTCACATTCAGCCACTCCCTGAACTTCGTTGACCCAGACATTGGTGCTCATACTCAGAACATCGAGAATACATGGTGGGTCGCTAAGCGAAGTCTTCCCCAGACAGGTAGATCTAGAGATATGTTTGAAAACTATCTGCTAGAATTCTTTCCGTTTTTTTGTGTTCCTGGAGCACATCGCAGAAATTTATAGGGTTAATAATTAATTTTAAACTTAAAACCTAACTCCGAGAGGCCCTACAATCTATGCACCGGCACTGATGTATCTGTGTAAAAACAATGTTTGACAACAAGCAACTGGACTTGATTGTGGATAATTCATCATTTGAAAACGACGAAACCTTAAACATGAAACGGACAAAATACAATAACGGCGAGTTTCTATTTATTTTTTATTTCACTAATCCATTTTTAGCATTTCTTTACTGTTTTTAGCCTCGTAAAAATGTAAAGGTATATATCGCTTACCCAAACCCTAACCCGTTACTCCAAACCCTAACACTGGAGTCTCGAACTCCTTTGTTATTCGCGATTTACCCTCGATATGTAGCTCGGGAGTTCAAACAATATTTTTTTACGCTATTCCGTTGTCAGTTTGTTTATGTATTTGCTTGTGTTTTCGCCATTAACACTTCTTTGACTTGTCAAATTCGGACATTGCATGCGTATTTAAGTGTGTTTTAAAGTTTAGTAAGTCGCGGAATTAAAATTTGTCCAATTTTAAGCTTTTTTATTCGGCGCAAAATTAAATTTTCCTCGATTTTTAGCGTTTTCAAAAAAGACTTAGTAAAAAAACCATCGAAGCGTAGGTGTTAAACGTATTGTTTTCTCTTTACAATAGGCTGTATGCATAATGAAGTATGGCTGACTACGGAAAATTTGTCGTATATTTTAACTGACAATCAAAGTCTGCAATCCGGCTTGTCACACTGGATCTTTCATATAGACCCTCTCCCGCCAAGTCTGCGCCAGCAATAATGCCAGGTTACTCAACTTGCATGTTTACATGTTCTTGACAGTCATAATAGCCAAAGAAGTTTGCACCCACAGCTTGTTGGATTTCTACAAAATTGGCTGTTATTGGCTGGCAAAAAACACAAGAGCTTCTACGTTTACAAAATGAGTGAGGATTCTCCAAATGCAGATGGTAAGGATCGATCAATAGAATTCGACGAATTACACAGTACACATTATTTCAAATATTTTTGGGGTTTGTACTACTCCACAGTCATGCAAACGTTTTTCCGAGACAGTTTGCAAGTGTCGTAGTCCCTGATGGTGTCGTGGCTAGCATGCCTGACTAGAATACAGGGAGATGTGGGTTCAACTCCCACTCGGGGCGATATACCAAGTTTATGGATGAGTATGTAGGGAAATAAATGCACTGTGTGTAATTTATGACATAGGCCTTTTCCAGCATTTGATCATGTGTCATAGACACAAACCCATGGTGGGCAAGAGACCGTAGCAACAACTTCAGTTTTGTTGTGTTTGACCAGCGAGGCTTCATATACAAATACTAAAGACCACCTTGTTATCTTTTCATCGCTTGACTTATCCACAATAAGCTACACAACAAAGAAGGAATCTCTATTAGCTCGTTTAAGCCCTGTTTACACGGCACAAACTAACCCGGGTTCGACCCGGGTTAAAACTAACCCGGGTTCGACCCGGGTTAAAACTAACCCGGGTTCGACCCGACTTTGTTCACACGGACAAATACCAAAACACGTGTAAACACAAACTTGGGG
>JAOEJI010315214.1:0-11293 GCA_025448255.1 Umimayanthus chanpuru | reverse complement strand
GCTTTTTGCGGGATGGCTCTACCTGTGTCATAACACTTTAGGTTTGCAAATAAAATTTTTGTTGTTGTTGTTGTTGTAGTAGAACTCAAACAAACAATGCATCACGAGTGCGGCGTTTATTAATATTTTTCTCTGAAGTGCGGCGTTTATTCGAGGGCGTCGTTTAATCGAATAGATACGGTACGTGCAGAAGTGCGAGAAGTTTCGTCTTATGAAGTGTAATTTTACTTACTGTATCTTTAGCAGAAAGAAACCAGAACCAAAATTATAATTCACCTCTCTTCTCCGCAGAGGTTCCTTGCAAGCACGCGAGACCAATGAACACATATAGGAGGACTGGGGAAGAAAAAAGTGAGCGCACGGGGGTCTCTGGGAAGATGAGGCTTCGCTTTCTTCACCCTTCCCATGATCCCCCGCGCGCCCTGTTCTCTCTCTCTCTCTCTCTCTCTCTCTCTCTCTCTCTCTCTCTCTCTCTCTCTCTCTCTCTCTCTCTCGAAGCCTCCGCGGAGAAGAGAGATAAGACACCATTTTGCAATTAGTTTTGTTTGCTCGCTAGAAGACTAATTAGAATGGCGTAAGGTAACTCAATAATTCAACTAGTTTATCAAACCATTGGCAACTACATCTGCTAGCTACTGGAGCGGTCCGGAGACTTCGAAAAAAAATAGGCGGAAACCAGCAACCCTAGAAAAATTGCACCGTGCCGTATACTGCCATGAGCTCATATACTACAAAATTTATACGCATAAAGTGTTTTATTGCGTAAGTCTAGATAGGGTAGAAACCTTTAGCATTACGACTTACAACAAAATTCTTGACAGGAGTTTGAAAAATTGTTGTCTGGTCAAATCTCGCGTGTGGCTGGCTTCCTGTTTACTACGACTACGACAATTGCTGAAGATCTCGTAATCAATATTTCGAGTTGAAAAGCTAAGAAGCTGTGCTTGTAGTCCACTCGTACTTGTAGACAAGGGCTAAAGGTCTCTAATGACTCTATAGTGTTTTCACGTGAGCTACAACCAAAATTGTTAGAAACAGTTTATAACTATGCAAGGACTATAACTGTTAGCAGGTTATATAGAATGGTTTATGCCTTTTGGCAGCTCAATATTAAGCTGCATGGTTTTCTTACCATAACGGTATTTACGAAAGGACATTTTACCTCACAGTGCAGTGGCTTATATTGAGACTCCAGTGCATTGTTTTTAAGAAAGCCACGATAAGACACAATATTACTAAAATGTCCTGTTTACAGCAAAGACGTGTTACAAAGTACGCGTGACGGTTTGCATTTCTAGGGCGGATCCAGGATTTACTGAGAGGGGGTTCGGATAAACGTCAGCCGACATTATCTCATTGGTATTGCAATTAAACAAGTCCTTTTTTCACAAGAAAAATTATGGTAAGAATATTTGCGTTTCATTTTAGGGGGTTCAACCGAACCACCCGAACCACCTCTAGATCCGCCCCAGCATTTTGAGGACTTGGCCAAACAAAAAAAACTTTAATAGACGTTTTTTTTATTTGCTCAGTTTAATAAAGGCGTTGATTTTGTTGTTTTCCCCCAAAATGTATCGCTTACATCTATACCGACCTTCAAAATTAGTAAACTAGTCCGTGCAGGTGCAGCTAATGCTATTAGAAGTGTTGACTTAATTCTGTATGCGCATGCGCGTACAAATGCAATGGAAAACACGGAAGGAATTATGGGAGCCCTGTATTTTACGCTGCGTGATATCAACTGACCCGCATTGTCGAATCGTTTGTAGATAACTCAAACATTTTATGTATCTGTCAGAAAACCGACCAGGGCCTAGAAATTGTCTAGGACGATCTCTTTCGTTTAGCGTTGTGGTATTGTTCAAATACCTCCTGATAAACCCTACCCTATCGTGAGACAGGTCCCCGTGTAGCTCGTATACGGGATTTACCCCCGAATGTATAGGAAGATGTTTTAAGAAATCCCAGTCACAAGAGCCTTTGCCGAAAAAGCTACAGATACGTGATCAAACGGCCAGGTCTATCCCTTTATTAATTATTTTTTAAAATATTTCAAAATTATTTTCAGTTCAACAGGAAAAATACACGCTTTTTTATAAGAATAAACTTTATAAGAACACCCAGGCTGAGATTCGCCCGAAAATTAAGAACAAGCTAAGAACAATAACCAGGCTGAAATGTTGATATAAACTAATAAAGACAAATTTTAAAAAAATATTTAAACCTTGTACACAGATTGAGATGTACATGTTTAAAAAGACTTGTTAGAATTAGCTGGGTCATTGGGCGCTGAATCGAAACAGTGATAAGCGAGCTCGTCAGTGTCGTTTGCGGACACTGTATTGAGCAGTTTCAAGTTTTTTCGCATATCGCTGGACGAAGCAATAACAAACCCGTATTTCTTAGCGCCTTTTTATTGTTCCAGGCAACTAGTCCACTGTTTGGAAGTATCAGGAAATAAGATTGAAATCACCAAAAAGTTAAGAACAGCGATACCCCAGCCTCAGCCGAAAATTACTGGTTTTTATAAAAAAAAAAAAAGCGTGTAGTTATTTTCAAGACGAATACAGAATCAGAATACTCTGCAACACTAACTATGTCTGCAACTACTGCACAGGTTCAAGCATTTGAACAGACGATCGTTCATTGAGATATTTTGAAAGCAATAATTTACCGTGACATCTACATCTAGTGGTAGTACAATTGTTTCTGGTCCACTTTTACAACAAACGTAAATAGTAATTCCCTTTCAGAAAACATCAATCTAGTTTTGTTTTATTGGCCCAATTCCAAACCATAAATCCCCAAAGGTCAAAATACAAGCCATTACCGTTAATTTTCCACGTAAACACCGTGTTGAGCCAATACTCCTTGCTTTCCGCTACGAGTACATTTTGGCGGAAATTCATTGCTCTTAATTTTTTAGGAAGTTTCAGCCTCAATTGTAAGAACAACAAAAGTAAGAAATAACTCCTAAAATATTCCAAATATACCTAACTTGTGATCACCAAGCCTAATAAAGATCGGCAATAAATCGCACTGGAAATTTTATCGAATTTGGTACAGTCGAGTTTTAGGAAAATAATAGAATTTTATTAAGAAAAGTAGACTTTGCATTTATGATTTTAAATCCCAGCTTGGGTTGTTCTTACGCTGTTCTTAATTTTTGGCCAAATTTGATCCTCGTTGTTCTTATAAAATTGTTCTTTTATATTTATAAAAAAAAAAGCGTGTAGCGACTGGGCCGGATCTCGCCATACATAAAACGCTGTTTTGTTATCACTAAATTTGTAAACGTCTATTAAGTGTGTATTTTTGTTGGTTTTGACATAATTCCAAAAGTTGTATATAAAAGTTTATTTTAAAAACCTGATGATTATCTGATGACCGAAAACTCAAAACGTTTCAGTTTATAAACTTGAACTTTTTTAAAATAGCATTATGTTCCCATTTTATATACAACTCTAATTTGAATATTGTGATAGAGGAAACGGGTAGGAGAAAAAGATTACTGACAAAGCCACAAGTACAAGCTACAGACCGACCCTGTGCTGCTCAGTGAGTCAGTCAATTAGATTTGTTAACAACAACAAAAAAGTGGCCAATATAAATTACACCTTATCACATTTCTATTTGCATGCGTATTTCTATTTTAAAAAGGCGCATATATTATATAGATTATTGGGCTTTTTTCTTGAAATTATGGAGATACACTCATTTTTTATAAGGACGTCTAATTTTCAGCCTCAAATGTTCTTAAACCGTTCTTGTATTGGATGTACATTTGTTGTTTTCCATTCGCACAAATACGCTACTCTGGGCAGTAAGAAAGAGATACAATAAAGACAAAGGATTTGAAACAAAGTTGTACATGCACAAGTCAACACTGTACGGCCTGAGACTGTAGCCTGTAGGCGATGTTGCACTGACGAACTTTAGCGAAGAAACAAATTTTTTGCAGTATCCAAAATAACCGTTCTTCGCCTTTCCTCATCTTCGGAATATTCTTAGAATGTTCTTCATTGATCAATTCTGGTCAATTCTTATAAAAAAGGTTCTTATAAAAAAGAGTGTTACTGATAAACAACAAGACTTTGTTATCATCAAGTCTGGCCCGGGATATCATTTGATCTTTGTGGTCGTATTCCTGACTTCTTTTAAAAGTTAAACGAAGAGATATTGGTTTATAGCTAGCATAAAAAACTAAAGCACTAAGCCACTATTTTTAGAAAAGCACAACAACATATTTCAGATATTGCCCTCGTGTTGTGTAAAAATATAATGACACGCAACAGGGACTTGAGAGAAGTTCTAGTTTGATCAGCATTGAAGAACGAATTTTTGATCATGTTTGGCAACTGCAGTGTATTTTCACCTCAATATAAACTCCCAGAAGTACAACTTATAAATACGATACTTTTGTTGAAGTTGTATTTACATTCTGTAAATTAATGAAAAAGCTTCGTGTTTCGATATTTAAGTATTTGCTACTAAACACAAATTCTCCTACGATTCACACCCTTGATCACACCCCCGCTCCAGCCCCCGACATGCCTTCGCGCCTGATCAGTTGGCAAGTAACCAGCGCGCACTACTAGTTTATTGTTCATTCCGTTTCGTGAAAAATGGCGGGAAGTTTTCTCAGCTTCAATGGTAAGTATATAAAACTGATGTTTGAACCTTCACTGATACCGTTCTCTTTGATGCTTCTTTTTTTTTATGAATTTCACATTTGATTTCAGTAAATTTCAGTTAATTAAAACTCAAACACAGATTGTGTGAGAAAGACCAGAGAAAGGTCGTTGACTTGTTCAGTTGTTGTTCGCGTTTCTCTCCTCGGAAACCCTGACATGTGGGGTCGATTTTTTCGGCGGGAAACATTTCAGGGAGAGTGAATTTATTCCTGCCCACTGACCGCCTCTGTTCAAGTTCTTGCACCTAAGCTTGTGATAAGCAGAGTAGTTTACAACTGACACAAAATCGTAAAGAACAAGAACAATATTTATCGACAGGTGCAAACGTACTCACAAATCAGTCACTGGAAACTCTGGCCATACCAATGTATGTTCGAGACATTCGCGCTTCGTCCGAATAAATCAGTTAAAAATAAATTTTAATTTCATATCGTTTTTCACCCAGGTTTTCCGTGTGGCGATAAATTTAGCTTTTGTGCGTCAGCGCATCTTTTAATAAGAGGTATCCAAGGTTCTCGTTCGAGTCGACACTGACTTTTACGAGTGATATCGTGGCTTACTTCGAATTTCGCCATTTTTTAAGGCAGCTGAAACTTCATCTCCCACCGCATCTAAAACACGTTTTCAATTACAAATGAACACGAGGACTCTTTGGCGTTAAGAATTTGTTTTTAGCTGGTGGCAAATCCGAGATCGGCTCCAATAGTTCTCGTTGATATGGTAATCGCTAGTTTAGTATGTACATACCTTGCTTTTGTTGTCTCGTGACGATAATTTTATGCTTTTTGAAAGAAACACGCGTCCGTGATCAATGGCCTATATATTTGCACAACAGTGGCTTCCCTTTTAATCACGCGCTCTGATTGGTGTATATCAATGATTGGCACCTTTAGTACAGCGTGCTTTGATTGGGAAATTTGAGCTTCGCGCCTAAAAATTCTCGACCACTGAGAAGAGAGAACAGTCTGACTCCAACCTCCGAGTTGTAAACAGTCTTCGCTCTTTCAAACACAGTTTAGTCGACCAGTTTTCTATCTGCTTTCCTCTTTAGATATAAACTCACAATTTTAACTAGTTTCCGCCAAATCAAGTTAGGTAATATCATCTACAAGGCTCTCTTTACACTTCGCCATTCAGGATTTTCTGGTAAGTTTTCGAGTTGTGTTTTGGCGCCAATTATCTTCACAACGACAACATGCTTTACTCTTGCGCTTGGTTTCGTAGAAACCCACAAAGTTTTTCCTATTACTAATTTTAATTACTGTTTTTCTAGAACTGCAAAACAACAAGGTTTGACAGTTCAGTGAAAAGCATGGATTCTCCTCACAACTCGGTTTCTTCGTCTGAGGAAGTGTCTGAAAGCCCGCGACGAGAAAGCGCGGTAAATCTGGAAGACAGCGGCCTGGGAGAGTTCGATCTTAATGATGTTTCGAGGAAGGAAGACTCAAAAGTAAAAATGGCAAGTGTGATAAATGTTTTGGTTTGGTATGTCCGTTTAAACGAAATATTGAATTTCTTAATACAACTTATGTGACCCTTGTGTGAAACATGTGTTGATTTCACTGTTTGCGTTTCTTCGATATCGAGATCGTGTTCTCGTCTATTTCGAACTTAGTTTCCAGAACGTGAACTGTTTAAGATAACTTTTGTCAGTAAAAGTGGGTCTAAGTTTTATTCAAGTAAATTTCCCGCTTTTCATCGAGTCAAAGCTCGAATTTTCCTGTAGTAAATATTCATTTATTGAAGCTTTTTTCAATGAAAGTTATTTGCATATGAAAGTGTAGCTTATTCCAAAAATGGTCATTGAAATCGATTATGGGGGCGGGTTGTTGTGTGACGCAAAAACGACCGTGAATCAACGCTAGGCTGAGAAACCGGACCAAATCATCAACAAGCACGTGTTGGTGGTTGGGGCAGTAATTTGGAATTACTTGTATCTGAAAACTCTTACCAAGAGAAAGCAACTCAAGCATGTCTTCGGTAAGTTAATCACGTTTGCGGTTTTCGCTGTGAAAGTCTTTTGGCGCTGAATCTTTTACGATTTTGGAAATCTTTTGGCTTCTGGCCTGGTGGAGAACCGGTGTCGGTGACGCTCGCAGTTAGACAATTTCTCCTATTGTGTTCTCATTTGATATGTTTGTAAATGTCAGTCTAAGATTGTTCATTTTCTGTTTGTACTAAAAATACCTTGAAGTGTGCAATTGGTACTGAAAATCAGTGAGGAAAGTTAAGATTGTTTACAGAATCAAGACTGATGTTTTGGCTTCGCGGACGGACCGCGTGATCACTGCATGGAGAGTTGTTGGGCAAACTCTCAAATTTAGCAGTAAACTTTTTCTCAGATTGTATGTTCAAAATTGTAACGTTTTAAAATGATATTGGTAGCTATTTCCTTACGCTAAAAGAAGCTTTCACGGAATATTTCGGGGATTCATTTGACCTCCCGCTGTACAAGTTTGTAGACTTGTACATGGAGGACGCGACTTTCGCGGTAGTACCACGTGAAAACTGGTTGTTGTATTTTTGTGCCATCTGAAAATTATAGTTTGGTTTTGCTGTTTTCATGTGATTTTCTGTTGCGGGAGGTAAATGTGACAGAAACTTTGTAAAGCTTTAAATAGCGATCTTTTCAGGCACAGTCTAAATCACTCAACCACAGATACATATAATGATAATATCTCCCGAAGAAAATTTCGCAATGTTTTGTTGTTTTAAAGTTCTCATGAATAAATTTGTATTGGCGTACTGAACGAAAACAGCAATCAAACCTAATTCATTCTTGTAACGTCACTTCTCTTTTCTTGGTTGAGTAAGGTGGAATATTACTGCGAAAAAACGTTGAAAATATTAGTCCTACAGATGTTTAGCAATGTGGAACGGAATTATACAATTTATACAGACTATTTTTTAGCACTCAACATTGTTGTTTTGCGAGCTGGTGAGCTTTCAATACAATAGCAATGAGTTTTGATTTCCAAGACTGATGGATTCTTTCATCTCAATTGCCCTGCAATTGAAATGAGACGATTTTATCTCGATAGATGATGTTTCATTGAATGACAAGAAAAATTCAGTGACCAGTGTTGTCGGTGACCCAATCTAAGAAAACATAATTTATGCTAAATTGGAGTTCAGAACAGATACGCTTCATTATTCTAGAGTTGGGCTTGAGTTATTTCATTACCAAAAACCTGGTTCAGAGGACGAATTTCTGCACTCAATGACTGCCTTTGCTTTCAAGAATCTGTCAGTGAAATGTTTGGATGGGTTAGGTTGGATGCAGTTATGATTTCAACAATATATGAAGAACTCTTGCTCTTTGTATTTTCAATATCATAAACTTGCATATAAAGTATGTAGCATGTATGTGAAATTGTATTGTGTAAGGAATATTAATTAAATGCTACTTGAGGTAAAAAAAATATCCAGGGTTTTTAACTGTATGGAACTAAAAACATTTTTAATTGAAAAATTATGTTGCATTTTTCATTTTCAAGCATGCCACACAGTAATTATAGTTATGTTGAGTAGTGTGATTAATTTAGTTTGCTTTTTATAATCAGAGTAAATGTTTAATGGTGCATGGTATTCAACATTTGGTAATTTAAATATAAGTTTAGGTTACCTAACATGCCGGATTTACTACTCTCCTTGGTTTTCATTTACTAAAAAATGAAGGAATTTGATATTGCATTTCCTGGTATTCAATTATGGTTAGATTTGCTTTTTGAACTTTGACCTTTGGCTTTAAAAAAAGTATACCTTTGATGTTTTTTTTTCACTTGCCTTTTAAGTTTTACCTCTTTTGTTTACCTTCATGTGGTAATCAGTTAAAAAAAGAAGTAGTAAATTAGTTCTATGATAAACATGTACCTTATTTTAATATTTTAGCTTGGAGGCGCTATTTTATGAGACACTGGACATCTTTGCAGTTTTTAGTACATTTAGGTTCTACCCAGACTTGACATGAAATGAAAGGCAAAGTTTTTGTGTTGAAAGCATTGTTCATTTTCCATTTACAGCCTGATGGCAATGTAGTTTAGCTCATTCTGCTGGCCTTGTAAGCATTACTCTAAAAACTTTTGAATTTCTGTACTATTTGTTCATGTGTGATTGCCCAGGGTCCATTACCATGCATTTGTGTAACTTAAAACCCCCCAAAACTGTCCAATAAATTATTATTACTAATAATAATGTATTTTATATTAGATATATTTTCATATGGGTTTACAAGATTACAAATTACAGGAGACAAATTACAAGTTTCAAAAGTTGAGATTACAAATTTTACGTTCAGGATATACAAGTCAGTACATAGTTACTTGATATGATTATATGACAGGATAACCAGTAACAATTGTTAGCAAAAGAAAAGGCAGTTACACAGGGAAAAATAAAATTAAAAAAAGGAAAAGAGTAAGCTAGTCTAATAAATAATTATTAGCATTTTATCTACATGTTCTGTTTTGGAATTAACAAGTTACTGTAGCTCTATTCAACCATTTTATTTTAATCTTTGCTATTTTGTAGTGACACTGTGTGCAGTAAGAACATCTTAGTTTTTCTCAGTTTTAGTTACAAAGCCTTGACGAAGTAGTAAATGCCAGTCAGGAACCATGAATTTACTTTGACTTGTGCTTGAACTGTAGCTTGATCACCTAGAGATGGATGATCTGTCGCAGTCTAAACACTCACTTAATGGCAGAGACGGACACAAGCACAAAGACAAGGGCTGTTACATCATGGTCCAGAAATGGGAAGATTCTCCAGAAAGGAACAAACTTGCAGAAATCTGGGAGAAGCATGGCTCTACAATCTTGTCGATTGCCCTGACGATCGCACTGCTGATATACACTGTGGTTGCTATAGGAATAAGCGGATTTGAGAAAGTGAAATGGATGTTCGCCCTCACTATGTTCCTTTGGTTCTGCATGGCCTACATGCTGATACGTGACAACTGCGGTGCCCAAATTTATCGTGGCTGTCTTCAGCCCATGGTTGAATTGATCAAAAAGGCTTGGCCAGTGCTCAGATGGTAAGTAAACGTTCCAGTCTTCTTTATACACAATAAAATTATTTTAAAATCCCAAGTTAAAATCGGTCTGTCTACATACAGTAACGCTTTGTATTCTTCGAGTGAATTCCAGATTTTGCCTCCAGTAAATTAAAGGGCAAATTATCCGTAATTTGTTCTAAGTACAAGGTTCGTACTACTCTTGGAATACCTGCAAAACTCCTGGAAAAACAGGTATTTCCCCTGTACTCCTGGAATTCTCATGAAATTTTGCAGAGAGTAATTCTGTACTACAAGAATCAATCTTCAGACTGGCAAAATTTCTGATTTACAATTGTTTTTACTAAAGTAAACTCAATAACAAGAAATTTTTATGAGGATTTTTGCAGGATTTTTGTCCTATTTTCCTCAAAAAGGTTGAGAAACTTGGCAATTTTTGTGGGGGCGAGGCTGCTTATAAAACCATTTACTGGAGTTCACTTGATTTTCTTGTTTTCACCATGAAAAAAGTTAGGGGCTCAATCCTGGGAAAACGAACTAACTACCCTGGAAAACTGCTGGAATTTTGTTGTCACCAATCAGTGTGAACCATATAAGTATTAGAAGAATATTTGTCTCTCTAACACCTATTTAACCAATCTTTTCAGGATTCTGTTGGTCATTGTGTTGGTTCTTCTTGCGGTTTTCTTTGCATTGGACACGGCAAAGGATCCTGTGCGATTTATCTCGTTTGGAGGGCTTATACTTTATGTTTGCCTCTGCTGGCTCTGTTCCAAACATCGACGAAAGGTGCGTAAATTGCATGTATGTTTGTTTTGAAATGTAGATCAGGATCTGCATCCTTCCTGGGATATTCTTGATGTGTTTTTCATCTTGGGAACTCTTTAATAAAATCCTATCTGAAGAAGTTAAACCTTTGTAAAACATCAAAACTACTGTATTTTTGATGTGCTTGCAAAATATTCCTGAAAAACTAAAAAAAGACTTTGGAAAGTCCAGTAGTTCAAAATTATGAAGTTGTACCAACTTTGAGCATTAGATGTGCACAAATAAGTTATAAAGATTTGAATGAGTGAAACAGACTGATGCAAAAAACATAACGATGCACAAATAACATAACGATGCACAAATAACATACCTGCCAACCATCCTAATTTTATACAAAGGATTGTTTGTTTACTTTATGTGGACAAGTCAGAGAATTCTGAAGTATAATCCTTTGGAGCTGAGCAGTTCACAAGATTACTCACGACCACCATTTTTTTTCCTTCTAGGTCCAATGGCGGCCGGTACTGTGGGGCCTTGCTTTGCAGTTCATCTTTGGTTTATTGATTCTGAGAACTCATATTGGATTCAGTGCTTTCAAAATGCTTGGAGATGAGATCAAAGTATTTCTTGACTACAGTGACTTCGGTGCATCATTTGTCTTCGGAGGGGGATTCAGGGAGCATTTCTTTGCATTCAAGGTGAATCCCGGCAATGAAACTGTAGTAAATGCACTTACTTAATTTGGTGAATTATCGTATGAATACAAAACCAGAAAATTTCTTTTAGCACCCAACCCATGGCCAGGGCCTTTTGGGGG
>JAOEJI010315213.1:0-18566 GCA_025448255.1 Umimayanthus chanpuru | reverse complement strand
TACTACTCAGTACCCCAAACACCCGGCAAATCGTGTTTTTTTAAACTTACAATTCATCACAACAACAGAAACAAATCTATCAACTTTATTTTCATGTGGAATCTAGCAAATAAAATAAAAAAATCGATGCGGCCGGGAATTTAGACGCGGGCGGGGATGATAAACTAAACTTTTTTTTATGGGGCCTAAATTAATTTGTTTGTGCATCCAACCTGGAGTTTCAAACAGCACAGCAGATTGTTTGCAGGACTTTTGATGTTCATCTACATCTGATGGATGTATTCTAGAAGCTTTCTTTTTTTCTACTAGCCTTTTCAAGTCGTATAAGCAACGCGTTCAGTGCTAGTCAGGGAATGTCTTGCCGCGCAATATTTCTTGAAGTCTCGTCAATTGCTTGCGAATTGCGTCATTGTCCCAAGGGATTTGAATTGAAGTTGTTTTCCCAACCCCGCTACCCGTGACAACAACATACTGTATCCTTCCAAAGTAAGAACTATATAGTAAAGCAGTCCCTGAAATGAATGTAAACATCCTACAGAAGTTAAAACTTTGCCCAGGAATGATTTGCTAATTTTAAATCAAACGATATCGTAGATGTTCATGCATGGTTATGGTCGGATGAGCACACGAACAAAAACCAATAACATACCAAGATGTCCCTTCGCTCATCGTGGAGCAATCCGCCAACCTGTCCTTCACGGAAATCCAAATAATTGTTGAGCAGTGTTTTTTTTTTTCATTCTGCCGTGCATCAGAATCAAATGGTCTGTCGTCATCCCATGCATGCAGACAAATCAAAATATTGTTTGCCAATTGGATATTCCATAATTTTACTAATTTTTAGTTTTTAACATTGTTCATTTAAAAAAAAAAAAATCAAGGTCCTGAAATCCGGTAGAAGGCAACCCAGTGTAGGCTTCTAGAGCCTCTTGTTTTCTAAACCTACCTTGCGCTTTCAGTCGCGCATGCTCTATTCGCTTCGCTCGAAGCAGAACTAACACGCCAGATTTTTCAAGGATAATGAAGATCGATTGTATACTTAGTTTGAAAACCTTATGAAAGCGGTTGAGACAATGGTGCTTTTTAAAAGTGCATTAATTTCTGCCATTATATATAACCATATCTTGTATAACAAGAATTGTTCACGCTATTTTACGAGCGTCCATATTTAGCAAAATATTTCTACAGTAGATGTGAATTAAGCTCACAGTTGTAACTGACTGTAATGAAAAATTATTTCTCTTCTAAAAGGTAAGCTTCTCGAAGGGACCACTAACAAAAATGTTCAAAAACAACCGCATGGAATGTTGCATTGGCTGGCTTGCTTGCATGAGATCAGCAAGAATCGGGACAATCAGTCAATCGAAGAAATGGACTGACTAACTTTTAGTTATGGAAATAACGTTTAGTTACCATTATCACAACAAAGCAGTTTCCGATTAATATTTGTATTACTCATGAAGCCCTATTAAAAAGTGGAAATACGAAACCGGGTTACCCTGAGAATGAACTTCTTGCATAGTTACAAATAAATTGAACAATTTGATCATTCGTTAAGCACCTGAGATTATCATCGACGTCCACCAGTAAAAAGCCAAAGTAAAAACAATCATTAGAGGTTGGAAAACGATTTTCATTGAAAATTATACACACTCCGTTTTGAGACACAAATTTTCAAAATTGCTTATTCGCTTAATTTCTTTTTAATCATTATTTTTCTTACAAAAAATTGTTTCACAGCAAATAATTTGTATACTATTTCAACAGTTCAAAACGACAAAGGTAGTTCGCTCGACACCTATAGAACTAAGCCGGCGCGAGTCGATTCATTCTTTCTCATTTTAATGCAGTACGTACAAATTAATCTTTCCGCAATTACGTTTAGTACATTTAGTAACTTGAATTTAAGTAAATCCGTGGTCAGCGTTTTTTTAAAGGATTTTAAAGAAAAGCTCACTATACCGCACAAAATTCTGTCAAAATAGATCGTAGAATTAAACTCTCGGCAAACGAATTGTCAGCATATATTTTGCACTAAGAACTGAATGCACAGAGGATCTTCCGTTATTGTTTAGTTTGCAGCAAATTGAAAATCGTTATTTATTTAGAGAGGCTTAAAGATGATCGAGAAAAAAATGAGAAATACAGTAGAAACAGGCTAAAAGAACATGGAACTATGAGGTTTGCAAATTGAATTAATCGGGCGATATCGAAGAACTAGAAACGCTACCGATTGTGATGCAAAAACGCACACTTAATGAAGTTAGCATGCATGCTGTCTCTTAATCAATACTTCAGAATAATTTATAATTATTCTGTTGAAAACAGAGAAAAAATGCTATTAAGTAATTCTATAATTTTGGCAGAGAATTATATATTTCAGTTCACGTAAAAGACGACTGTCCAATGCTTTTTTATAACTTGGATTTTTTGTATACTTTAACTTGGAGTTAAGTATGAGGACTGAAAAGATAAGCATATAGTCAACAAGGTGCAAAAAGTGAATTTAATTTTAGCCAGCGAGATTGAATTAAAGGTGAAATATGGCTTGCACGAAATATCCAGAAACAACAGGAAATGGAGTTAAGCAAAACTCAGTGCCAGCGAACAAAGGAAGAAAAAACTTCGTTGTCTTACTGTGATTGTGTGATGGTTGTTGCTATCCTCGATTGCCTTCGTCTCGTCTTGATCTATCGCAAGGTTTAGTTCAAATTCCTGCCAGGTATTATATTACGCATGTTTTATATCATAGACAGATATATCGCGCCCTTTAATTGGCTGAAAAATGATGCATTGGAACTGACATTCTCATGTCTAAGTTACGTGGACTGGAAACCAAACAACGCAGTTTGTTTGTGTGAAGAGCGAATGCACATCACAATGATTAATTTCGGAAGAGTTTGCATCTCAAAGACGTAAGATAAAATCGCGGTTACGTAATTCGACTTTCCTTAGATCATACTTTGATGTCATGTATGCATCTGCAAGAAAACGCACGCCCCCGCAGAATTGGAGAATATGTGTTTTAAAATGTTTGATTACTTACATAATAGTGTAGTAGTAGTAGTAGTAGTAATGATAATAATTATAATATCAATAATAATTATAAAAATAATACGACCGGTAATACAACAATGTGGGTAATCAACAAAGACTTTCTGGTACATCTCAAACATTTATTTTACATTTCTTGTAGTTTTTGAAAAGAGGTTCATGTTTCGTTTTATTTAAAGCCGTAAACTTGCGTTCAATTGCCATTCCATTCCATCCCTGGGCTGTGACTTGCATCGACTTTGAGCAAAATCAAATTTGAACGCTAGTGAATGCAAATTCTTCAATGGCCAAAAGAAGTTCAACTTAAGTTTGAAGGTCAAAACTTGCACTAACGTCCATCGACTTTCTGATATATGTTTGTCCAAGGTATAACAGTAGGTCTGATACTGTGAGCAGTTATACCATAAAATGCATCCTAATTTGTTAGTATAAAATCTTTGACTTGGTCAAGAAGAGCGAATACTCTACATTTAATGAAAGGAATTTCAGAGACCTCCAAACAACGCAACATTGCCGTTATGTCTAACGTTCTCTCTCTGTATTAAAATCCAATATCATTTGACTGATTTTGCAAGAAATTTATACATATGCATTTTATATATTTAGAATAGAAGTTTTTATACTATATTTTATGCAATTCCCGTGGCAGAGTTTGCTTGAAGTTGCACCGAGTAGTTATGAAATTTCCCAAATCCAGCTTATAATTTCCGACCTTCCAGCAGCGGGAATTTTGGAAGTAGAATTCGTTTAGATCCTTCTTCGTAGCTTTCTCATTTGAAGTATGCAAGACTAGCAGAAATGTTCATGTAGTTAAACCAAAGAACCAAAGTATATATATATTAAAGTGATATTTAGTTACATACACGTAGCGTTTTTTATTGCTATAAGAAAAATGGTAAATTCTTTTGAGGAGTTTGTTGTAAGAGAAGTTCTAATTTGCTCATAAAACCAAGGAATGAATCGAGAATTGTAGTTGTTTCTTCCATTTCAGTTCAGTGCAACAGCAGCTGTAGTTGTTACATAATCTAAAATGCAAATTTATTGCCAAGTTACATACGTGTCATCGATTTGTACATTTTTTATCTGATGTATTGAATTTTAGCAGTTATAGTAGGGAACGATTAAAGATTGTAAAGATCTGTCCAAAAACCTCAACAACTACGAACAAAACGGTGTTCGATTCTGTTTAAAAAGACGTTAATACAACGAAAACTGACTCTTAATTTATACATAAGTAGGACTTGTTAATAATAGATAGCAACAGATTTCAAGATCGATAGATTTTTGAAATGAAGCCACAAGCTGCGAGCAAGAGACTAGGATTTCAAATATCGCTCAATCAGGAACTTTAAACTACTTGCCAGAAAGCGTTTGTTTTGACTACGGTTTAATTCTTCATACAAAAAAGGAAGCGCTAATATATAATATGTTGTAATGATTATTACGATTTATAAAGGCAATATATCGTAAAGGTTTCAAAAACATGGAACGGAAATTAATTCAAGATTACGTTTTCTTTGACCGAACGTTTAGTTTGAACTGGCAAATAACTTGTCGGCAAAACAGAAGCAAATACAACTGTCGGAACTAAACAGCTAACATGACCTTTGGTTGTGGAAGTCTGTTGCTCCAAGGTTTCCTCGAGCAGCAACGATTAAAGAAATAGCAAAATAATATTTGAGTATGACTGCTTCTTGTTCAAGTCCTCTCAAAACTTGGCTTACCCTTCCAACGATATTTTGATACTGTTCCATTAGCTCAGTGGTTTTCCGTATCACAGCAGCAGAACAAACTCTAGGGTAGAGCTATCGTAAATAGAGTAATCAAGTTTTATAGGTGGACGATGCGTTAATGCACAAAGGGAGTAGAACATACCCAATAAAAAATCTGGTTTTCACAAGACAGGACAGGTGTCTTCTGGAAGGAAACTCTCTTAATGGTGTTTCATGATCAATTAAATTGCCTAGCACTTTCGGAAAACCACAATAAATTTAAAAAATTATTGAAAACAGAACTCTTCATCAATTCTCAATGACTTTGAAATAATGTTACGAGCTTTGTTTGATAAATGAAAAATTTTATGTCATCGAGGCTCATTTTTGTCCAAATTTTAAGAAAAATTAAGGACACTCTGAAATTCCAGCAAATATTAGAACCACGAAAGCGCAGGTTTTTTGTAATTTTAACATGTACAGAATCTAATAGTAAAAATTAAGAGCAAATTTATAGCTTTACCTTGAAAAAAAGATCATTGAGCCTCGGTCAAAATGTTTTGATTCTCTATTTTCTAAAAAGTGTATACCTGTCCTGTCAAACAACGGAACTATGACTGAAAGCTTGGGTAAAATGCGATATGGTGTGGGTGGTTTGATGATCACGACTTTTGACAAATTTTCTAACACCAGCTCCTTCTGATTCGTTGACTGAGGAGTGAGGTTTCAATTTTATCAACAACTGGATCAACTACGCTGCTGCTGAAATTTATCGACATCTTTATCCAAAAATTATTCTAAAAACGTGGTACTTGAATTGCATCGAAATGTTCCGTTCAATTTCTAATAGTGTTCTTTAATTGAACAAAGTCCTAACACTGAATTCGAACCGTTTAAGACGAAATCTCTGTCAGGTTTAGAATTGATACAAACACCAATATTTTTTTACCCCCAAGGTAGTAACTTTTTAAAACTTTTTTTTAAAAAAATCAACAACTGTGTGGGAGTTTTAAGTGCTGATGAGTTTCGGAATTGTGTAAAGTCTAAAGATGCAAATTACCGGCTTTTCGGGGAAAATTGCCGACTATTAAATCTTAAATGCATAGGGATATGTATCAAGGATTTTCTGACCTAAAAAAATTGTCGATTGATCAATCACCAGTACCTTTTTACCAATTGTAGCGGGATAGTAGGCGAGGCGAGTGTTTCGACACTAACTAGATGACGCCACCACCGATGACGTTATCGGAGAAAAAATATGCAAGTTAGGTTTTGCTTTTTTTAAAATTTTCTTTTGGTTATTTCTGGCCTAGTTTTAGCGTCTAGAATGTTGTTTTATTACGATTCCATAATAATTTTAGCAAAAGTACAAAACTGAACTAAAAAATCAAAGATGACGGCCAGTTTCAATTCATTGGTAATTGTTGCCATGGAAATTAATTAGTAAGTTTTTTAATAATTCAAAAACAACAGCACTAGCAACAGTAACATAGCAATAATAATAATAATAATAATAACAATAATGATGATGATGATGATGATGGTAATGATATTATTATTAATATTAATAATAATAATAATTTATAATAATAATAATATATTTAAAAGCCAACTTTGACGCGTGGCCTTCCGGCCCCAGTAAATATATCGAACACTTTAAAAGTCAAAACTTCCTCCTCAGCATCGTTTTTAAATCCTAATAATAACAATTTGCGAAGATTCAAAACAATAAAGTCATTAGCTTTAAGACTGATGGCCTTGAACTTGAAGGAAATGTATATTTAAATAGGAATGGTTTAATTGCTTGAAATGTATGTGAATGGGTAAAAATAATGATTTATTTATTGTATGAAACAGAAATTTCAAAACAATCTATGTTGCCTTTTAGACAAACATACATAGGTGGTGAACCAAAAATGAGCTTGATTCAATTACACCCACGCTTTCTGGAGACTGTGTTTTGCTCAATTCAAATTAAATTGAAAAAAGGACACCAGTAATACAGTATGTTGGTTGGGTTTTCTTCAAGGCGGTCTGGAAGCACTTTTTAAAAACTGAGGAAATCGAACAGCAAGCTTCCTGCAGTTTGTCCTAAGAAGCTCACGAAAGTAGCAAATGAAAAAGAAGGTTTTACGCATCTAGCACTACACAGATTTGGTCCACGTATCGCACTTTTGTTGTTCGCACATCCGATTTCGTTTGTTTCTTCTTTATTTGCACGTGCTTGTAAAAAGAAACTAAAAGTTTGTGCTAAATTTGTAACTGTAACTGTACTTCACCAATTCTTATATCAATAGCAAAAACGTCTTATAGATAATTTGACATGATGCTTATATAGCAAAAAACTTGATAAAGTAAGACCAATTATGTATTATAGCTCCGCTGGATTCGTGAATATAATTAACGATAGCTGCGGGCATGTCCACAAATACGATTTTCAGTTTTACCCGTCTGCTGTTGATTCGGATAAACCAAAACATGAAGGTATAGTTGTTCTTAGAAATTGTATTCTTACTGACCACTCTGATTTTTGACAATCCTAATAATTGAGCGATATTTGACAACTCTAATGATTGAAATCAATTGCTTACAATTTGTACACTCAAAAAGTAAACAATTGTACGAAAGACAGGAAACATTTTCAAGGTTTGATTTCCTAAGCCAAACTCATAGAGCTTTTTGTTCAGTACATATCGCAGTATTAACACTGAATTATTGCTCGCTGTGTATCATTCTTCCTTCATATATGCACATTTATCTAAATATCTTTAAGTGTCGCCAAGCAAAGACGCATTACAAAGAAATGAAATCTATGGACAAGAATTATTAATGCTTTCTATTGTGAAAACAACTAGAAATACTACAAGAATATGAAATGTTTGCCTAGCTAAAGTACGGCTGTATTGTTAGTTTTATTAAAGAAAAAATTGACCGGCAGTAATTTACAAACTTCAAGAGCTTTGCTTTATATGTTGTAAGATATAAAGTTATAACGGCACCATTTGCACATATTTTATCACAATGTCAAATCTCCTGTCGCCGTTTCATTAGAGTGAGCATTTACCCAGGAGATACGATGGCACAATTGATGTGTAAATTTCGAATATCAATCAAAAATGGAAAAAAGTCATTTTAACAGTTGGAGTTAGAGGATTTATGATTACACGCTTTTTTACAAAAACCAGTAAATTTTGCTAAGGCTCACTGTTCTTAACTTTTTGGCGATTTCAGCCTTAATTTGTTTTTATTTTGTTCTTATTTTTATGAGCAGTTTTATTGAAGAAAAATAAATACAAACAAAGCCTTGGAAAACGAAATGCCTCTCACCATACATGCATTGTAGGGCTGTGTTTAGAGGCGAACTACCTTCATTATTTTTGTACTGTATTGTTAAGTTAAATTACGAGTTTTGGTCAAGTTTCTACTTGAAAAATTTTCATAGTAATCGGGCCTCAGCCTGTCCTCGTTGTTCTTCTAAAGCTGTTCTTATAAAAAAAAAGGGGGTCATATATGAGCACTTGACTGTGTGTTCGAGCGGGGAGCCAGAACTAATTCAGAACGCATGTTGACAACAGATATTGGTTTTCCACATTTATCAACAATTTTTGGCTAAATATTCAAAGGCTCCGGCTCACAGAGAAAGGTGAAGATAAAGCCATTCTTGTAAAAAAATAAAAAATACGGCAGCACACATACATGCACATGAGAAACAAACGCGCGATGCCTGTTTCTTGCTCACAACACGATTGCTGCGTTGCATGTACAAATTACTAAAAAATTAAGATTTTAAAACTCTTTCAATTGCCTTGAAAAACTATACAATTTTATATCAGCTGCGAAACATTCAAAAGCCGTTCGGCATTATAACCATTTGATTGTTGTTATAGGTAGCATAGCTGGAATTTACTGAAATGGTAAAATTTTAAAAATAACTTAAAAATAATATTAAAAATAATATGCAAACTTCATCAGAAAAATGAATTTTCAAACTGCGTTTTCACAATACAATAAATGCTACGTGGTAAGTGGTGCAGTAAAATATGAGCCTCGGCTTATTATTTGACTTATCGAATGAAGCGAAAAAAGTGCAAAGATGTCGAAAATGGAGCGTTTTTCCACCGACAGAAGTTTTGCTGGTCCAAAAATATAGTAGTTTTGTCCTTGTGTGAATCAAACTATTTCGATATTAGCACCATCCACATTTTCTAACTTGATTTGTATCTTAGTATTTCAAAACAATATAATATAATACGCGAAAATTTCTTTGATACAGTACCAAAAAGAACTGCACTTTCCCGCATTTCTCTTACGTTCTACCAGGCCTTTGATGCTTCATTTATCATGAGAACGGTTACTCTCCGGAAGCTGCAGCACCTGTGTTTATTTATGAATATATGTGCTATGTATTCGAGTTTCAATAAAACCGAGAAGATTGATATTTGATAAATTTGTTGGTAAATTTTAAGTGCATGTTGTTTTTTCTCTGGTTCTACGTGTGAGAGAAAAGAACAAGTTCACAAACAACAGTAATAAAAGTTTTACCGTTCGTTTTTCGTATGTAAAATATATATATATATAAAATAAAATTTCTTCAAAGTTATTAACGGTCTCCTGGTACCTTATGGTTATGCCAAAAAAAATTATTTGTAACAGTTCATGGAACCAGCGTAATCTAGAGAAACTGCCATTTTTTCGATTGTTAATCATTAAAAGATGAAGAAAACCATTCGCCCTGCAAATGCTTACCAGCACGCAAAAGCACCTACTGTTCATGAAAAATGTAATTTTATAAAATTGTGTCCATCAAGCAAGGTAGTTTCCGCAGATCAGCAATTATGTTCTATATAAATAAACTGTTGTCAGGTAACGCTTGTTTTCTAGGGGAAAACTTGCATGTTTTTGTCCGAACAGACTTATTGGACTGGAATATTTTATCTTAGCTGAATTAACACAAAATTATACCTACATGGAGGTGGCGAATGTGTTTCCAAATTTTATGGTGCGCCATTTTTCGCGAGTAGTGTTTGACTTGACTTGCTGCTAGTCTTCATAGAAAGTCTAGAACAGAGCGCTTGACGTGTTCCCGTTACCAGAATATAGCCCCAAGCTAGGATCACACGGCCTTACTTCTGGCAAAGATATTTCAGTTTCCCGCAGCAGGCTGATGTTCATACCCACAACTCACAAGATCTGTTGTCGTTTGAGGTGGTAAGAATCTCGATCACAAGCAAAAAGGATGTGCTCACTCACTGAATTTTATCCGTTCTCTTTGTGTCGACCACTTTAAACATAAAATAATACAGCGAGAAACAATGTTATTCCGTCAAGTAAATCCAATTGGTGGAAAACCGACATCTCCGGAACTATGATCTCTAGAAGCGTTGATTGGATGCGAAGATTACTGATTTGTGTCTCATTGACGTGATACCGATCATCGGTCAGTTGGAACATTGGCAAAAAAATAAAACAAACTTCGTATTAGGAATGTAGTGCTTCTTAAGATAAAAAATGTAATTATCATTGTTAACGAAAAGACAACTAAAATTTTTATAATCTATCTTAAATGATCAAAATGATACTTTATATGGGAATATTTTGACCAAACTGAACTAATTTAAACTTTTAAATCTAACACTGAAACATTCAAACGTCTTTTGTTCAAGTGGAATAGAAAAACGTATATAACATATCCAGTTTACTTTGGTTTCTTTTCCAAAAACGAAATTTTACCTCGATCTCTTTTGCATGCATTAGCACTTTCATCGCCTACGTCAACTACAGTCAACAGTTAAAGGTGCAGACAAAAACCCGCTTTTGACGTCATCAATTTTGATGTCACAAAACTGACTGGTAATTAAGTATGTGATGATTCAAGAACTGCATATTGCTGACAAAGCGACTTTTTATTTTTGCTCTTAGAAACGGCTAGATCACAAACATTTGCAGCGACAATAACAAAAGATAAAGTGGAAAGGTCCCAGAGAAGAAAAATGAGGAAAGAGCGAGCAAAGGCGAGGGAAAAACAAACTTGAAAGTTTGGTTTCTGTGCATGCTTGGAAATAAGGAAGGTTTCCCTAGTTTCGTTACATAATTTTGCAGAACAGTGGTCTCCGTACGCGTATCTGTGCATGGGCTCTTTATGACCTTGGTAACCGCATTCGGCTACAACGAAGAAACCTCCGGTGGACGAGGCCGTTCTACTCGATACTAGTAATATGAGATAATATATACTAAATACATCCAAATATCCGAAGAATCCGAAACACTAACAGTTTTGAAATAAAGGGCTTTCTACTTTGGGAGTGGTGATATTTTGATCAGCAGTAAAACTAGACTGATCATTATTTAACTACTCTCAGCTGTTCTATGCTAATTAATTTGTGTTTTGTCAGCGGTTTAAGGCCATAGTAGCAATTATTTTTTATTCTTTCACCGGAAAGTGCCCATTGTTTGCTCAGCTCGTTTGAATGTTCGTTAATACAAGCCCATCACATACAAGCCAATTTTTTTGTCGGTAGAATGTCGATTTATCGGTGTCAAATCTGTTTAAAGAGTCAATATTCTGAATGTGAGATAGGAGTTGGCGTCGGTTCGACTTTTTCAAGTACAATTAAAGAGCCAACAAGATGCTATACACGCAGCCTGACTCGGGCATTGCCGCACGTATGCTATACACATAGCCTAACTCGGGCATTGCCGCGCGTATGCTATACACGTAGCCTAACTCGGGACTTGCCGCACGTATGCTTAGTGATTATCTTTTGAAAAAAGACTGAAACAGCAAATACTTCAATTTCCCTTATTCAGTACAGTTCACGCCATCTCCAATGATCAAACACTGCAGAATGCAAACTAGCTCTCCATTTATAAGGTTTTTTGTGCAACAAGTTTATATTCGATTACCTTTGAAAAAGCTCTCTTCCCTCTGATAATTACTAGGGTCTTTTCACTCTGGCATGTAGAAAATTTGTAGGGGTCCTGATTAATACTAATTTAAGGTCGGTACACTGTTTTAAGCAACATTCCTCGTTGCATTTCACTTTCAGTTTGAAAATTCTAGTTTAGGAAATATGAACCAGCTTTCATGAAGTGGAGTGGAAGCTGGAAAAAGAAAATGGCCAGCTGTAACGTTTCAGATTTCTATTGATATGCCAACAGTCAATTTTGCCGAAGTGAAAAGAGAAACAGAGAGAAAATGTTATCCACTTTAGGAAGAAAAAAATTTCAATAAAGAAAAAAAGTTTGAATCGAGTCCTTGGGTGGGTCGATTTCATTCTAAGTCCAATCCCCTTAACCGTTGTGCCACCGAGACGCCTTTTGTAATGCGGGCTCAAAGTGATCTCGCGTGACGCACGTTCTGGACAATCGCGACACGAAAAAGAATTAAACGAACGAAGCCGAAGCCTAAACCCAGCGCCTCTTGGCCCGAGTAATCAAATGAACGGAGCCGAAGCCTTAACCCAGCGCCTCTTGGCCCTAGCAATAAAATAAACAGACCCGAAGCCTAAACCCAGTGCCTTCCAGCCCGAGTAATAAAAAGAAAGGAGGCGAAACCTAAACACAGCACCTTCCGGCCCGAGTAATAAAAAGAAAGGAGGTGAAGCCTAAACACAGCGCCTTCCGACCCGAGTAATAAAATAAAATGAAGGAAGCGAAAGTCTAAATCCAGAACCTCTCGGCACAAGTATTAAAATGAAAGGAGGGGAAGCCTAAGCCAAACACCTTCCGGCCCGAGAAATAAAATGAATGGAGCCGATGCCTAAAGCCACCCCCTCCGGCCTGTGTAGCAAAACCAACGGAGCCGAAGTCTAAACTCAGCGCCTTTCGGCCCGAGTAATTAAACGAACGGAGCCGAAGACTAAACCCAGCGCCTTCCGGCCCGAGGAATAACAAGCACATAAACTTTTGTGCAGGAATGAAAACCTATGACTAACAGAGTCCAGGAATCTTTTTAAAATTGTGCTCTCATATGAGATGGTGTAATGGAAGGGTGGGCACATTTACGGCTTGGGCGTAGCCTTGATATGTTTAATAGGGATTATGTAGCTTAGCAAGGGCAGGTGGTGCGAGCATTGGAGCTTGCCCTTGGACTCCCTAGAAGTTTGCATCTTCACTGCCAACACGCACTCCTCCACGAAAAGTGTTGGTTGCGCGCCTGGTTTACAATAATCTTTATTCATTTTAGTCTTCATCTTACAGTAATATTGACTTACCACAAGGAGCGCTCAATGTTAGCTCTTGTGTGAATTTCAATATATTGCAACTGACAATTAGAATAATGCTAGTTTATTGCAGCCTTCGAGAAAAGGGAATCTATGTTGTTTTTGCAGACAATAAGAACATCAAATTTATATCTCTTTAATAGTTTGGTTGCAAATTTATAGATGTATTTTGCTACTAGCGTACATATAGTTTAAAGGATGGTTTAATTCTGCAAATTGTCAAAGAAACTGAGAAGTTGGGGTCCAACTTGTTAGTCCAGCACACCATCCAACATTACTCTGGAATTAACATATTAGATCTATGATGAGGCTAAGTAATGAACGACGCTGGATCAAGTTTCGTTGCAGATTTGAACTTTTCACCCAACAGTCATCCAGCATGTTGTTCCAAAACACCATCCAACATTGACATGGACTCAACATGTTGGACATGAGGCTAGATAGTGCCAGATAGATGTGCGGGTGTTGGATCAAATTTCATTCCGCATTGCTGACTCAAACTTTTCATCCAACAATCATCCATCAGGTTGGGCCAACTAATCATCTAACATTGTTGTAGCCTCAACATGTTAGATACACAATGTTTGATGATAAACGATATCGAATCAATTTTTATTGCAGGTTTCAACTTTTCCCACAACAGTCATTCAGCATGTTGTTCCAAATCATTATCCAACAGTGTTGTGGACTCAACATGTTAAGGTCCATTCAAACGGATCTAACGTCGTTCATCATTACTTGTTCAACAAGGTTGGACGGATGTTGAAAGTGAAAATTTAACCAATCAAATTGTCCAAGATCAACCATCATCATCCAACAGGGTGTTCAAATGGATCTAATATGTTGCATATAACAATGCTTGATGATGTATGACCAACCTGTTCGATCCGTTTGATCGGACCTTTAGATCCATGAGGCTGGATGATGTCAGAATGAGTTCAGATGATGTCAAAGTTGAGTGATATCGGTTCATGTTTCATGGCAGATTCAAATCATCCAGTATGTTGGGTCAACATATCTTGCAACATTGTTGTACACTCAGTATGTTAGATCCGTGATGTTAAACGATGTAAGATCAAGTTCCGTGGCAGATTCAGATCACCCAGCATCAGGCCAACAATGCTCAAAAAGACGTTATTTAAAAAGCAACAAGATGCGACATAAAACAAATAAGGGAGAATTCAGTGTAAAGCTTGTTTACACCAGAGACGCACGCACAAGAGCAAGAACAAGCAAAGCGGTCACGCAAGTGCAATGATCTCTGTTTTTGCTTACGTATAAAGAAATTCGTGAAGCGAAGCAAGAGGAGCCTGCATGTAAAGCAACCGAAGGAAAGAAAGGAAATAGGGCGGCTGCTCTTTCACCAAGAGCGGCTTGGTTCTAACAACTTTAATGTTCCATGCATGCCCTTAATAAACAATCAATAAAACCAATCCCTTTCGTCATTCCCAAATACTGAATCTCTTAAAAGCCAACTTATAAAGACAAACATCGGTGGAAAACTGTTATCGAATTTCAGGTCCGGAGTTCCTAGAAGATATTTTAATTTGCGTCGACCCTTTTTTCCTTTTCCTTTTCTTTCTTTTATGTTATTTATTTGGTTGCTAAACTGATTGAAACTGATACCAACTGAGCATTGGTTCACTGCATGGAAACCATTTCTTTGTATTTTCAATATATATAGTTTTTCTCGTTCCATTTCGTTAAAAAGCCAACTTTGATCCAAAGACTTCGTGGGAGTTATTGATAAGTTTTGACAGGTAAAGTTAATGATTAGAACAGCTATTGGAACCATCACGAAAGTCAGATATTGAGACATTGCTTGCCAGAACTATCGTACGAAAAGCGCGCCATATATTTAGGAGATCCATTGATAAAGAAAAGGCATTAAAATAGTGCTATCTTTAGCAGGTTCTGATCAAACGCAAATGCAAGAGTAAGGCCGGCCAGTGCAAGACAATAAAATTTTCTCTTTCTAGTCTCTGCGGAGTCTGCGGCTACTTTTTCGTTGTTAGAGTGATCTATGCTTGAGACACATATCGGCAAACGGTTTTTAACAATTACAAAAACGCACAGTAATCAGTCGTGACAGCTGTCGAAAAACAGATAAAACTGCGACGTAGCTCTATGATTACAAAGTTTCATCGCAGCTTGCTGGCGCAAAGTAACTTTTTAACTATATAACAGTGACTTTTCCTAATTGCTTTTTTCTACTGACTAAATGTTTTTGAAGAAACATGAAAAATGAAGAGAAGACGAAAAATATACAGTTCTTTCGCCGGATCTGTCAAAGCTGGTGACCACATTTTTTGTTATTCAAACAACAAACACAGGTATGTCACTTTGGTTTGCCTCAAAATACAGATATTCTATTTGTTTATTGAAATACCAAATATGAATTTTTGGTTTGAGATGTTTTCCATTTCCAGTTTTTCGACCTTAAGCTTCAATTATTTAAACAATATATTCGGAAAACGAATAACACCGCTCTGGGGAGATTGGATAGTGAGGCAAAGCTTGCGCGGTTGTTAGAACAACTTTTAACCCAAGTCTTCATGACATACAATTTATTTTATTTTGACAACCCAGTTTGCAAAACATTCAAATTTAAATTTCAAAACTCAAACCTATCAATCTTAGATAGAGCATTACCAGTAAAAATAAATTAAATTTAACAAAAAGGTACCATCTAAATATCGCAATCGGAGATTTATCCCGACCATGCTATTCTTTAACTTTCAGTTTTGCGTCAAATGTTTGACGCAAAATGCACAAGAAGTAACAGAAAATGCAGGGTGGATGTTTCTATTTAAATGTCTTTGAATTGTAGATCCAGGTGCTAGCTTTTGAAAGCTATTTTTATAAAGTGAAAAAAAAGATGCAAATGAAAGGTTCCTATCACCGATTTATATTGGTAATAATTAGGTAGCGCCAAGATTCACTTAAGCTACTAGCCTGAATTGTGTTGGCCTTGTAGATAATTAATATAGGGTGATAGCCGGTGATGCAGCTTTTGGTGGTGTGAATTGGTTCTGTAGTATTGGAGACAAAAGAAATCTCCCACATAGTGCACAGCGTATAGAACTGTGTAGAGATATCAAGCAGTCGCGTTCGGCTGGTGGCTCATACTGAAAAACTTCATGTCATCGGCAGGTGCAGTCGTTCAGGAAAATTTACTGTCGGAAATTTCAAACTAATGGAGATTAACACGAAGAGCAAGCAAAATATACAAAGCAAAAAAGCGTACAGATGTTTTCTTCTTTGGTATATACTAAATATAAACATCAAGAGCTAAGCGGTGCTGAATAAGAGTTTTGAGATAATACCATTTTCCTAAAGAACGAAAGTTTTTCCTCTCTTAAAACGATGAAAAACCACAAAATTGAAATGTGCGCGGGCTTTTTGGCGATACAGTCAACCACTTTTTCCCCTCTAAATGTTCTATGCGAAGCACTGTTACCCAGGTAACAGAAATTTAATTCTTATCAAATTCGATTCCGAGTGATCCCTGTGTAAATATGTCGACAAACAGTTCCTATTTTCTCGGCTCTTATGACTAACAAAACCTGCTTCGTCGGCAAGGAATATATATAAAAAATTAATGGCAACCTGCGTACAGTTTTAATGGTAACAGAAACTAACAAATTTAGATATAGTCAGTCGAGATCAATAAAGTCGTTCTGCTAATCTGAGTCAAGAATATATATATATCTATGGTTTGATATAATAAATTCAAATCTCCGATCCTCAAAGTAATTTCAATTTGAGCCGACAGATATAAAATTCAAATTTTGCTTCAATTCATTGTTGAATTTGCATTCTGTAAACATTCTATATTGGAAAGTGAAAATCTTTCTCTTATGTATTGAATGCCTAAAAATAATAACTGCCGGCGTTCCACAAGTTTTTTGGAAAGGAATTAAAAGACAGCATCTCTGGGCCAAACAGTATTCAGTTAAGATTTCTCGTCTTTTCAAGGAAAAGCCGATAGTAATAGTTTCGTTTTCTGGATTCACAGCTGATAGTTACCAGCTCTTTAATATTCACGCAGAAGTAAAAAATATACTACTGTTGTTTGTCACTCACACAAAAAAATCCATAAGGCACATTTCACTATTTTCTTTCCATGAAGGTTTTGGGGTGTGCACAGACGGTATAAGAGCTCCAACACGACTTGTTTTGCGAGTATATTTTTTCATCTCGCATTTGAGGGAGATTCATTTGCCATTTATCGGCCGATTGCTAAAACCGGCCAGTTTAGAACCGACCCGGCATCGACTGCTTTCCATTCAAATATGAGAAATTAATCTGACATGTGTTCAGTTTGAAAGAAATGGTTTTGAAACCCAGTTTGTTTTGTTTTCTAGATATAAGCCTTAAACGTTATTTGGAGCACTCGGGGCAAAATGAATTCGGTCCTGCTATGCACTCAAGCCATTTTATCTGAATAAATCAGGAATTTCAAGTCATCGAGCAATTTAATTCTTGGAACAGTTAAAATGAGTATTGAGAGTTGCTCTAACATATGCTTTAGAGTGACATCCACATCATTAATCGTAGAACAGTGTTTCGAGTGCTTGCGGTAAAGTTTGGGACAAAGTTAAATTCAATTCTTACCTTGAAATATTCAAGGTCCGCTTACTTGTTTGTCGCTGGTTTATTTTCCTTCAATTTTAAGCTGACCATCAGATTTGTCTTTTGCTTTCATGTTGGTTTCCATTCTCAGAAGTCAACCAAATAGCATAAGTACTTCTGCCGACGGAAAGCGAGTTGAGTTTAATTTTCGCCGCCGAAGGGAATTAAAATATATTCAGGCGACTGTTATACACTTGAACAATGAATGCCCTCGATTTGGAGCTTCTCAAAGCGGCTAGTTGCCATGGTAATGACAAAATGATTTTTTTTTTACTCTAACACTCTACCTGTCAACCCTTAAGCTAAACAATACGATCGCTGAAACTGAGTTGCACAGAGGAAATCCGACGATATTAAAAATATATTCAAGGTCAAAAAGCCTCCTGAACCCGAAGGCTTAATAAAGATTTCGACGGCAGCTGCCTTAAAAGCAGATATTGTTTAACACGAACAGTCACAATAATTTCAATATTGCATCATATTTAATGACATTTTTCAATCTCACATAATTTGTCACCCGTTAATTTTTTTCATGTATAAACCACCTGATTCATAACTTTTTAATGACACACGGATATTTTTTGCTTTCAATTTTAGTTTTTGTTCTCACCTTTTTCCGGAAAGCTTGAAGGAAAACCGAGGACGGACCTGACACAACCATCACACAGTTACGATGGTAGCTTCTGAAAAAAGCACTTAAGCTAGCTTGCTATTCTAAACACTGGTGAATTAGGAAAAATCATTTATATATAGTATTATTAAATATATTCGCTTTCGTATGTAAAAAGGCTTGATATTTCAAAACAACATTCAGTACTAATATTTAGGAACCTCTTCATTTGTCAAATTATCAATACTCCTCGAGTGCAGGAGATTTATGACAAATCCTCATAAAAGGCTAAACAAAAGAGGACATAATTTCTATATTATTCTAAAACATTAA
>JAOEJI010315102.1:0-11293 GCA_025448255.1 Umimayanthus chanpuru | reverse complement strand
ATAGAACTGCATAAAACAGATCACGAAATGAGTCACTCCGACTGAAAAAAGACAAAGCAAATGGTTCTATTGCTTTTATAGGTCTTTTATAGTCGATAAATGCTCTTCACCTACTTCAAAACGACAGTGCTTGACTGCTTGAAACCCTTGACTCTGAGCGCCGTCGGAAATGACGGGAGGATTTTACGATACAAGTTTGTTGTTGTTTGCAAATGTCCGGGGGGCCGGGACACTATTAACTGCCAAATGCCCGGCCCCCGCGACTTATCGTGAAACAAATGCCCGGGGTTTGCCCGGGGGGATGCTCGCGTATGGAATTGACTCGCACATAATAACATTATAACTTAGATAAATATGCTTATTGCACAACCTGTGGATTCTGTTTCTCTTCCCCAATTTGTCTTACCTAGTTTCACAAACAATCAGTATCTCCGTGCAGTCTGTACGGCTGACGTCACACTCCAATGTGTGATACTCTGACTTTAGGTACACTTTGTTGCCCTTCGCATCATCGTTAAGGCTAAACTGATCACCCGAAAAACCTGCAAATGCAATTAAGTATGACAGGAACTAGGTGAGTGGGTATATAAAAACTGGCAGGAACCCATCAAAAGGAGCCTCTATCTCATATACTATTTGGAGTCAACCCTTGCCCGAGTAGATTTATTTATAGAACGGCTCTCAGGGGAGATTCCGTACGCACACAGTTCAAAGACCCAATCAAAACAGAGCTAGATAGAGTGTATTGTTTTACGTCACATTCCCCCGTGAGACGCGCGCGAAGTTAAAACAATACACTCTATCTAGCTCTGTTTTGATTGGGTCTTTGAACTGTGTGCGTGCTAAACCTCCCCTGAGAGCCGTTTTAAAAATAAAGCTACTTGGAAAAGGGTTGACTCAAGAAATTAGTGGAGATAGAGGCTCCTGTTGATGGGCTCCTGAAACTGGTGATTGTTCGGTAGTCAAGTAGAGTATAGATAGTCTCTCGTTATCTCGAGCTCACTTAGTTCGAATCTCTCGCGCGCGCTATCTCAAATCAAATCCAGAGGAGCTCTGATCTTTTTAAGTTTCAATTCAATATATAGTTTTACAACGAGTTTAAATCCAGTTAGTTATATTGATCAAATGATCAGAGTGGATTTGGGGTAAAATAAGAAGCCCTTCATATGTAGCTATCGCAACCACTAACCGACCAAAAAACTACCTTATATTTGTGTTCTGCTCGGTAACATTTTTCGAAATTAGTAAAAACAGGAAAAGTAAATCGTGCATGGAAATTAAATTTTTTTAGTAGAGTGGTTTATATTTGTCAGGCCAAGAATTGTTTAACTAAGATACAATTATCATCTGATAGGTCTTACACACATTTGCATTGGCTCTGTCTTGAAAAAGATTTTGAAGCTTTTATGAAGGAACACTAAAATATGTCGGGAGAAGAGGAAAACACCTAATAATTTGTTGCTTCACTTGAGTCCGAGCCTGAAATTCTTTGTTTGTTCTTACTTTTGGCGGCAAATTTGAGCCTCTGAGCCTCAGTGCTGTATTAGGCCGATATACACAAACCGATTTTATATCGAACACCTGTCATACTGTACATAACACCTCGACTAGCTTGATTTGAAACTTACAGAGCACTAGCGTGATGAAGTAAAGTTCGAAGCAAGTTCTGCTGTCTTTATTTTGTTGGGAATGACAGAGCGGAAAACCGGCAAACATACTACTGTGCATTAGCAAAGATGCACGCTTCTTGAAACAACTTCAATTTTTACTACTGAGGGTAACCAAAGGTTAGGAAAGTGCTGCCGAGCTGAGTGGTTCCTCTCCTTTTGGATTCGTTTGTGCCGTTTGGGAAAGCTTCGGTATGTGCGATTCTTGTTTTTTGAAGAGGATACATGTACGATACCCATTTATTGTTCTTTCTTAGCTTTTGGAGAAGGTCTACAAGCGTCTTTATTTTTTGAAAGGAGGTGACGTTTATCTTTGGGTTTTGTGTCGTTCCCCAAGCTTGTTCGACAAGAGCACATTTTCATCTTTTCAGTTTTATTTGGGTTTGGAAGGAATGTGCTAAGTGACAAGTTCTTGTACATGGTCTCTGCCCTTTTCTCGGCGTCAAAGACAGAAAGGAAGCCAGCGGCTGCTGTGGGGGTCACTTTGATGATGCGCATGCGCAGGGGCTATTTTGAAAATGTTACCTAGCAACTCACGCGTTGCGCACGTGGAAGGCACGTGTTAGGCAGAGGATGTGAGCTGATGAACTGCGGAACGTGCATGACTTGCACATGATTACATAACAGGACAGACAGAGACGTGCAAATCCATCTAAAACTTTCATTCATACTGTTGGAAATATAGCTGCTATCGATCTTCGCTCCTCTCGGCAGCAATCGTGTCCTAAACTTCTGACAACAACAAAAATTAAACAGCAAAGAAATACTGTGGCAATTTTAGGAAAATGTTAGTTTTTCTGTTACCTTTTACAAAGTAGAAGGCTTTTACAAAGTAGAATCTTTTATGTTTAGAATGTCTTAAAGTTCGTTTTGGGTATTAAATTAACTTAGCATTCTTTGAGGAACTGCGTGTCCACAGTGAAGATTCGCCACTCAATTTACTTCTTTTCTCTGCCAGCAAAACGTACATTCATCCATTGGTGAAGAACTTAATATATTTCATCGATTTTTGTGGTTGTCATGTACTTTTAGAGGAATGTGCTTACGTTTTTTTCATCTGCCAATGCAGAAACTAGAAACAGAAACAGAACTAGAAGCAGCAACACTGAAGTGGTTCTTAGTCAAATTGTTCGTTTGTACAGTTAGAAAGGACTTCCAAACGGTGTAGCTGTTCATCGGCTGTTCGTCTGTTGAAGCAAAACTTTGTTGGCTGTGTACCTGAGAATCTTGTTCTCCCAACAACCAAAACACAGCGTCAAATGAACATGCTACTAAATCTAAATAAGATAGCACCAGGCCTTTCCTACAAAGAGGCACTTAACGCCAGTAATTTGCCTACGCTCAAGGAGAGAAGGGAACATTTAACGACCACACTGTTCAAGGAGGCAGTCAATAAAGAAAACCACAGACTCAACAAACTTTTACCACCTCAGAATAAATGCAGTTTTAAACTCAGATCTAAGCGTATTTTTAATGTTAAATTTAAAACAAACAAATTCCGAAACATTTTTATCACAAGCAACGCTTTGAAGTATTGTCGAGTTTTAAGTTTCCTTTTTTAATAGCTACATGTATATAATGTAGTTTTTAATCTTTAGCCTAATTAGCCTTTTATGTTGTAAAAGTTTATCGTAATCAGCCGTAAGGCTGCAAGGTTTCTGATTACTTCGTTTCCTGTTTTGCTGTTTAATTTCAGTTGCTTTGTGTACTGGTCAATAAACGGCACGCAGCGTTAAATACCGGGCTCCCACAATTCCCTTCGAACCTGGTAATATTCTTTGCAGAGCTCCAGGTTATTTGAAACAGCTGTATACAAAATTCTACACTTGGATCGTTGGAAGACATCACTGAAATTGCGAGATTAGTGTGTAAATGCGAAGTTAAGATTTTGGAAACTGGAAAATGTCGGAGACAGAAACAAAACTGAAAAAAAAGAAAGTTGGTCTTGTGCATGCAAAACTTTGCGAATATTTTTAAAGTCGTTCACTTTGAAGACTTAAAAAATTGAAAATATAATGACTAGTACACTGAATGCCCTAAAACTCGCGTAAAGGGAATTAGGAATATTTTTATATTAGTTGTGTATGCAACTAACACAAACTGTGGGGTATATTATATTAATAGACAAGAAGTCTAAAAACAGAATGGAATTTTGTATGAAGAAAAGCTCGAGAATTTTCTCACACTTCACAAGGTCAGTGAAACCCGTGGCCTTAAACGTTGTTTGTACGCCGTTGCCATGACTACTCCGTAAGGCACGATAGGGCTCCACAGGGTGTTTTGTAAACTTCATTGTGTGTTCAACGTCTTTGCTAGGAATGGAGAGCTGTTCACTATAAATAGCTTACCTGTTCCATGAATAAATAGCCTTGTTCCTCCTTCGGTGCTGCCATATCTGGGCTCAATTTTTGTCACTTTTCCCTCTGCAGCAAAGCACACGACATGGCTATTAATAAACTTAGCCAGGGGCAAACCGACTATTACTATTCAGTGCCAATATCATAAAAGTTAAAAAAAGTAATTAAGAAATACAGCGGTAAAGCACAACAAAATGCAGCTGGCGTAATTCCATTCACTCAATTATCAATTTATTTACACTCTTTGAAGTGTACATATATGTATTGGAGATATGCTTTTAAAAATATTTAGCATGCTAAAATATGGAACAATAAATAGGTTTGCTTAACTACTAAGTTACGTAATACTTTGAAGCAGGCAATGTATTTCCGATGGCCTTGTTATTGCGAGAAAAAGCAGGTGCAAAGAATTCTTACTGACTATGAATAAAACCAACACAAAACACCCTTCAAAACAGTTTTACTTTCATTAATATTCGTCCTGAAAAAAACAATGTTCTAATTTACCAAATTAATAAAAAGTTCGATGTTTGACGGTGTTATATTATACGGTATGGTGAAATACTCTGTAGATTGCGCAGTGAGATACTAAAAATGTATATCAATAGTGATTGCATTTAGGCACTCGACCAAAGAATAATATATTGCCTTAACACAAAACATGCTAAAGTACAGAACAATGAATAGGTTCCCTAACTACTAAGTTATGTACTACTTTGAATCAGGCGGTATATTTCTGATGGCCTGCTTACTGCGAGAAACAACAGACGCAAAGAATAGTTATTAACTATCAATAAAACCAACACGAAACACCCTACAAAGCAGTTTTAATTTCCAGTTCATCATGAGAAAAACAATGTTCTGTTTACCGGATTGATAAATAAAATTGTTAATTGGAGTATGGTGAAAGTTTTACACATAGCACAGCGAGATACTAAAAATATATTTCAAAAGTGATTGCATTTAGGCACTCATCAACCAAGGGGCGAGATATTGGCTTTACATGAACTGCTCCATGAACCCCATGCAGTTTTGTGACGCATGTACCATTTGTCTTATCGCGCCCCATGTATGTTTATTCTTATGTACCGGTACTGGAGAAGTAATTAATATCAGTCATAAACTCGACGGAACCATTGTCTAAACCAACTGACTGAAAGTCTTTGCGGCATTCCAATATCAAAGTATCCCACTGTCACTTGCTGTTCAGATCATAACAACAAACAAAAACTCATTTTTACGATAAACATCCTTGAACATCTGTAAATGGAGCACCAAACTTTTCGGGGAAAAAACATACAATCCTAACCTTTGTTGATTAAAACCAATTTTCAGCTAACTTGCCAACACAGAACAAAACAGAGTTTTCTTTTTTCAAAACTAGTATAATAGAAAGAAGTACTGGAAAAAGTTGTCTGTCGGTTTACTTTATCACTCGTTACACTGATGCGAGCAAGTACAGAAACATTCAGACAAAACTCAACTTCTTGCATTTCTCACAGTGACTGCAGTCTAGTAAGCTCAGGCTCGCGACCGTGACATGTTAAAGTGACTAAATTAAACAGTAAACCAGTCAGTTCCAAGGCTTTCCTTTTCCTGTATATGTTTGGACCATATGCGAATGGCACATGTTACGTAATTTAGTTGTTCGGGCGTCAGGCCCAGACGCACTTGAGCATTATCTGCGATACCGCGCCTAACCGTAACCTTGCTGCAACCAATTTGTTTTACAGAAAACATGTAAATATAATTTTGATATTTAGAATCTGCTTTCATAGAGCTCATTAGGATCTTCGTAAGAAGGAGGTGGGCTAAACACGGAAAAAATCAAGGACAATAAAAGGAAAACTAATCGAATTTAACTTGCACTAAAATTTTGATGCGTAATCGAAATCACACCGAAATACAGCTAGTTATCCAAATGGAATGCCAACAGCTTTAGACTGCCGATGGTAAAATGTATAAATCTTTTCTCAAAAATAAAAATTACTTTAAAAGATCCCTCAGAACTTGGACGATACTAGCCATATTTTAACTTAACTACTTTAGCAAATATCCGAAAGAATTCAGTGCTGATCAAGAAAGCTCCATCGAAATAAGGCCGTGAAAGATCAATCACTTGGTACTTTGTCTTGACTTCCAAAAATTCTACATTCTTTTTCTGTATTTTAATATGCTTAAGAGCCAACAATTTCATGGTAACTCAGACTGTATAACTTTCACGAAAAAATGCGATTAGAAAAAGACCCTGAAAACTTTGAAAAATGACATCAGAGTGACTTTTTCTCTTTGTGCTCAACTGAACTGCGGAAAGGTCGGGTACCATGCGACTATTAAATAACTACAAATTAATTAAAGAACTCGAACTAAGCTTCATCTCGTCCATTGCGCACGCTATTATTTGGTATTAACTGCCTCAAAAAATGAATTAAGTTTGTTGTACTTGTCTCAAGTGGATTAAGGTATTCTTTTAACGAGCTTAAGGGCCTTAACAGCTGGTTTTCCTGTGCCACAATATTACGTAACTTAAACCGCCGACAGCTTGCGAAAACTAGAAAAAAGGTTCCGACATTCTGGACACAAATGTATAGTCATCCGCCATCTAGTTTCGGACAACCACAAAATGAGTTGGCAATCCCTTAATCGCAGGATTTTGGCAACACGGATGAACGTGTTTGATCTTAATTCGTAGTCAAGTCACGATTTACCTTTCAAGCGTAAGAAATTTGTCCAAACACCAAGAATCGCGCACACTGGTGGGTTTGATTTAATGATCTTTAATCTTTAGTCGGTTTGAGTTGCTCAGCAGCTTGGCTAATCCAGGCGACGACTTGATTTTAAGAAGTAGATCGAACCCTTTTTGAAACTGAAATTCACCTAAATTCTAACTGCAAACGAGTTTGGGACTATCACAACGGTGCCTCAGTTTATTCATAGACTTAAAACCATTATGAAATTAAAAAGGTAACTTTGGTATTTGCCTGACGAGTTTTACTTTTAATTGAGCAAGACAACACTGCCATAATTTCAAAGGTGTAAGCAAAAGCGCTAATTAGCCAGAACTTGAATGGTTTCAGCAAAATCCTTTTAAAATACACAAAGAAAGTTATGCAACAATAACGGAAACACGAATAACATGCAGAAACTTTTAAAATTTGAGTGAGAACTTGAGTTAATGTGCAAATATGCCGAATACAGTGTAATAGAAATGTGTTTATGCTTTAAAAAAATACTGAGAAGATGTGCGCTCGTTCTGATCTCTTCACGGACGGTAATCATGAATATTTTAAAACTCCAGCTTTCGATGTGTGCGTGTTGAGAAATTAATTGACAAGGCACAAATTTTCCTTGCAAATAGTATAATTTTGAAGCCGATTGTGGCGTAAGTCGCACAAATATTATCCAAACTTATCATACGATGTCAAGAACAAAGTTGTATAAAGAGGTTTATCGTGTACTCTGCAGGCCATTACTGTGGTGTTCATGTATACTGTCTCGCAAAGTTTTAGTTGCAAACGGAGCATATCAATTATTAAACTACACACACTCCGAGTCTACTTATCAGTAGACACAGATATTATATTAACTATGGTTTACTTACCAGACGAACTTGTGCAGTAAACACCTATGAAATACAAGGTGATGGCAAACAATAAGTTAGTCTGATTGACCAGGTTTTTGTAAAATCTTACACATCACGATAAAAAGTTTCAAACTTATAAACAATTTTAAAGCTTCGAGAGTAGTGTCGAGAAATTTGAATTCTTATTATACTGATCACTACATGTAGGGACGGAGCAATGAGTACTGTGCTTTGTCCAGAAATAGACCTGAAACGGAACGAGACGAATTTGATATCTTTGATAAAATTCGATCGAACAAAAGTTTTGAAAACTTACCCAGTGCTTGCAGCAGCACAAGAACTGTGCAAATCGAATGCATTTTCCCTTCTTACACCTTAATGCATTCTTGAAAGTTGCAGCAAGGTAGAGAATTTTTCACAAAAATGATCGCTTTTGCTACTCTGATTCGAAATGAAGCGAACTGTCAAGTGAGCTTGCTTGATTCAACAACTCAATAAAACACATACTCATAATGAACAATGAATATAGTCATTTGTATTGCTGTCTAATAGCATTGTTTGAAACTCGGTGATAACAATGCCTGCTGTTCCTATCTATGCGTGAATCTTTGCTGCGTATTCATTCATGAATATTTGTTTTGGTTCACCTGAACGCTCGACATTCCACATTTAAAGTTGTTTTAATGGTGACTAGACAATAACGAAAACAGACCGAAAAAATTAACTCGGAAACTGGTCACCCGTTTGGGATGCATATTTCCTATACTTTTTATTTTAAATAATTCTTTCCAAAAAGACAATCTCTGAAGTGTGAAATACGCAGTTCCACTGACGTCATTGCGTTCACAAAGAAGCGGCTGCGAAGCGGCAAAAAAACCGCGGGGGACTTTTCAATTACTTCGGGTGTTACACACGAGTGCGGTTACCAACACAAATACGAGATACATGCGGGCACCATTGTCCATGATTTGAAGAGCAAACTTGCGCATCATCTGTTTCCCATGCTTACTTTTTCTTCTCAAAACTTACAGGATGAATCCAAAAATTAAGGAAAGGGGAGTGGGGCGGGGTAAAACCCGCATTTATGGGGAAAAAAACAGAAAATGGCATATGTGCCCCAAAAGTAAATTTTTAGGTTTTTCTTATAAAATATTTCCATAAAGCGACGCCTTAATTAAACTTGCATTTGAAAGTACACCTAGCTCAAGCTTTACGATTGTCTGAATGTCCTAGCTTTTTAAAACTATGGAGCAATTGTGCACGACAAAAATCTTTAGCTCAATTAACAACAACAACAACAACAACTTTAGTTACCCTGTTGATTAAAATTATAGATATTAACCCCCTTCCAGAAGAGTTAGATTTGTTGGTATTTTTTCTTCAGTTGCAATATTAGTTTAAATCGATTACTAGAAACAAATTACTGTGCAGATATAGAACTTTTGGCTTGTAAACGTTCAGATTCCTTTGGAATCTCTATTTTGTTGGCTTGCTAATTAGTTGGGGAGAGGGGGGAGTTGGTTGTAGAACAGCTAGTGAAAGCAAGAATCACCTGTCTACTTCAAACTCCAGACAGTGAGCACTTGAATTCAGTAGAACCCTTTTTGAGATAACCGTAACATGGCATACGCCTGATTGAAAGAAATAACAAAGCTAGTCCCTCCCTTTCTAATTATCCTTAACAAAAAAGACTTAGTGCCGGCACTTTCTTTGTGTTTACCTCATCGACAAATAAGCCAAAAATAGCAGAATTACAAAAAAGATAAATTAGTTAATGTCTTGATTGCTTAGCCGTCCAATAGAAACTTATACCTTTGTCAAACAACTGAACGATTCTGAAGAATGGAAAGTTAGTTTTTTTGAGTACTGAATACTATAAGGTGGAAAGCCGAAAAATAACCCCTTTACACGTTGTGTCTGTTGTTTTTTTTATCGAACTGATTATAAGGGTGCTTCTAAAGTTATCAATCAATTGAGTAAACCTGTAAACTAGTAACCAAATATGGAACATACGTTAAGTCTTACTCTTTGCTCTCATTCGAATGGTCATCCGACGATTTGAACATAAGATCGCAACTTATCTGACTTCACTTTTGCGCCTTTAAAGTCGAGAAATGCAAAATATTTTCTCCACTTTCTTCTAAAAGAAATTAACAATATTTTAATTTTTCAACAAGCTTAATTAATGGCCCTTGCTTAGTGAGTGTTTACAACGTGGCTATGTGTTTTCATAATTGGTCCCTTGAGGAAAATTTATTGTGAAGTGTTTTCATGTTTCGGTCGTTGTAGCTAACCAATAGACAGCAAAACATCCAAAATAAGTTAATCTTGTTTTAAAACTTATCGGTAGTAGGAGAACTTTATAGTTTTAGGTCGCTTCCATTTTGTCCAGTCCGGTCGGCCAAAAGAGAACAAAGCCATGCTCGATGAAAAACTGGGCAAGTCTCACGCGCATATTTTTTTTTTTTTGCGCCACAACCAAATTCCCGCACTCCGAATCTATAAAAACATGGCCAGTTGTCACGTTCCGTTTGAGACCGGATCAATTAGGCTACCTAAGTCCGACGTATGGAAAGCATTTCTGTAGCCGCCTACCTCTAGGCAAAGCGCCCTTATTTTTTTCTCAAAATGTTCCTATGTTTTCATGTGCTTTTCGGAGTTTATTAAAATTAATTTTGTTAGATTTTGCAGCAAATTTTGTTTACAGACTACAATTTCAGTTATTCATTCTTTTCGAAGTTGCTTTCATTCTTTTTCATTTTATGGTCCTTCTTATTTGCACTTGATAGTAATTGAGCTGTCATCTGCTCAACTCTGAATGATTGATGTTTCCCCAGGGGAACGCTTTATGGGTCATGAGACGTTGTCAGGTAGAGTTGAAAGGGTAGTTGCAGCTAAAAATTTTGAACAAGTTTTAAAGCTTCAATTAATGTATAAGTTTTGAAAATAACGTAAAGGATTAAAGAGAAAATAACAATCAATGGCAGAGAAAAAGTATTGGTTGTTACTTTCACTAATATTTAATAAGGATTTGTTGCTCAAATGTTCTATTTCGTTTGTTGCCGGTCAGTGAATCGGCTGGTTGCTTACTATTCTTTGGTTGCTTGCACATACATACATACACACATACATAGACTTTATTTTATTCAGTTCGGATTTTTAATAGCATTACACGAAATGTAAGCTAGTATCTCCGACAAAGATTGTTCTGTGGTTAGTTGAGTAGTTGGTGACCGAAATTGTATACAAAGTCAAGTGCCGAGCTTGCTACGTCACTTACGTGGGCGAGAACAATAGTAGTTGGAATTCGCGCGCTATAGAGCACGATCCAGCGCGCGCGGCTAGCCGAGAATCTGCCATCAGTCACCACACCTACTACCACGTATGATGTAAACCCGCGCTTTGCCACTATTCTTGAGAGTCACTAAAGCTACCACCAGAGACGGCTTTTTCTGGAGTCATTACACTCCACCATGGACAAGAACTACGTGAATGAACGTAAGCCTTTCCCGAACTCTCACAGGCCGCTTTTGAAGTTACTGGGAAACTGATCTTTTGATTGTTTACTTTCTGCTATTTGCATTTCACAATTGAACACTTTTATCGTGACTGTAATTTATATTCTAGTCTGTATAGGTCGCCACTCATCCATCGCCGCAGGACCTTGAGAAGATATCTGCACATGA
>JAOEJI010314991.1:0-11299 GCA_025448255.1 Umimayanthus chanpuru | reverse complement strand
GAGCCTTTAGGCGAGTGTGTATACGAAGAAAATACAAGTGATAAGTGGCATGTTCCACGGTATCCCACGAGAAAGCACTGCATAACTACTTTATCCCATGCCTAAATCTTCGGAAAACGTATGGAAATTTTGGGAAGAGCTCGGAAATCTCCGCGAATTTCCGAAAACATCGGAAACGCTTCAAACCCGTCTTTGAGGAGCTTAAACGATTTATGAAATAAACTTCGGAAACAGTTCAAAAGTGTTTTCCAGATGTTTTTATGATTTTTTAAAATTTTCGGAAAATCTTCGGAATTGTTAGGAAACCATCGGAAATTTTCGGAAAACTTCGGAAGCGGTTCAAAAGTAATTTTCAGATGTTTTCATAATTTTTTAAAATTTTCGAAAAATCTTTGGAAAGCTTCGGAAGTGTTCGGAAATCTTCGGAAACGATTTCCGGATGTGGTCGGAAATGTTCGTAATGGTTCGCAGGAGTTGAAGAGTTTCGGAGCTGGCTTTTGAGAAGTCCTCAAATGGACCCCAGTAAACTGTTACGCGCAAGTAATGACGGGAAAGTAGAGTGGAATACTACCCGTTGCATATTACCCGTTGCATGTTACCCGTTGGATACCGCAGAATATGCAACGGTAATCCTGGCCTCTCATTGGCTGTATTTTTCAAGGCATGGGATAAATCTAAATATCCGGATAGTCTTTATTTTCTCCCTTTCTTTTGCTTTTCCGTGCGTGCTTTACAGTTTATTTGCTTTTCTTCTTTCTCCCTTATTATTACGTCTAAAACAATACTGATGAGTAAATTAACTATCCAAACATACCTTTGGGTATGCTACAGTTGGCTGAGTACCTACTCTTCTTGTTAACTTTTTGTAAATATCGTTTGGTTTCAATTGTTGTAAAACCGGTACTGGATATAAAATGAATTGAGTGAATGCTTCTTCAAAGTAAGAGCCGTCACAGCTGTGGAGGTCAGTCGCTTTAATAGGTTTTGATAATGTCTAACTTGACTTGTACAAGACACTTCCCTCTGAATGCGTGCCTGACGTCCATTTGTTCTGTGGACAGAATGGCCATCACAACGGTTGAAGGTATTGGGAGTACGAAGAGCAAGTTACATCCAGTTCAGGTGCTGTACAATGTTTCTTTAATTATGCAACCTCTTCATTTTGATATGTCGATGCTGCTCGGCTACAATCGTTTTTTTTTTGGTTTTAAACACTTGAGAACAATTTGATGAAGGAATTTAGGTTGTGGTAAAGAGATCTGGGGTCAAATCGCTTTTAGTGTTGCAATTTCTATTCAATTTGGGCAGCTGTAGAAACATAAGTTTCCATAATTTAGTTTGAATATTACCAGAAAACTCAATAGAAGCCATAGCTCTTATGCAGGTTAAACGTAACCTGAAAGCTTAATATGGAATGCCCCCACAATAGCAACCTTTCCAAAAGTGGAATCTATTTTCTAAATTTTTAACTTACATTTTTCTTTTCTGTAACAGCTTATACTTAAACACTTAGTTTTAAGTTAGTTTATTTTTATCTATTTAGTTTTTATTGTATGTACATTAATATTAGTCTTTATTTGTAGTACTTTCGTGAAAAGGACCTCAATGACAAAGTTTCTTCATTAAAGTTTATTATCAACATATTTTAGGCTTGTACCTTTATAGGAGCGGCTTGCGAAGGCTCATGGGACTCAGTGTGGGTTTTGCAGCCCAGGCATGGTGATGTCCATGTACACCTTACTTAGGAACAACCCTGCCCCCACTGATAAAGAGATCGAGAGAGCACTGGAAGGTATATTTACTTGTCCTGTGATGATAGTGGCCAACGGCTGCAGCTTTCACCATGACTTCTGTGTAAATTTTTACCAAAGAGCACACTTAGCACGATCTCTGATATGAGAGATTTCTGCTCGCAGGGTACTATCACCAACATTTTAAAAGCAGACAGGAAGGCTTCAGGCAATAGCTTACACTATTCCCGTAACGAAATTGGAAGATTGCATCTTTGGAAACAAAATGTCAGTGAATGAATGTAAACCATTAATTAATTCAAAGAGTCAATTTTTTTACTGAGATATTTTGGAGTAATCGAGGCAATACCTTTTGATTCTGTTAACTCTAAACCCACCCTAAGAAAGTTGGGCTTCCCCTAGGATCATTAGTTCCCTTGGATTGAAACCGGGGTCATGGATTGCAGTGCCGCGATAAGAGGGACGTATTTGTACAGCTAAACTCAAGTGGTAAAACTCTACTTTGGTCAGCGATCTGGTAGCATAAGTCAATTGCGCAACACCGGTCATGCTACATTAGTATTGATACTGTACAATTTGCATCAATGTTTTCCAAACTTACCCCTCACTGCCTCAAATCTATCTAGTAACAAAAATAAGAGTTCAGTATAAACATCTGGTCTGTCAAGTTTAAGGAGTTGCCTCACTATCTCTGATCTTGTTTGCAATTCCTGATCCATACTTATAATCAGATGTTTTCTCTGTATTTAAAAGTAAACATCTTTGAACACTCGAGTATCTTTATTAGTGTTCGAGGTTTTTGTTTTCTAACTGTTAGAGGTGATCCGGCTTCAATATTTTTCCCTTCAAAGGTTCGCAACAGTTTGTTAATAATGTTTTAATTACCCACATATAGGTAACCTTTGTCGCTGCACAGGCTACAGACCAATTCTCGACGGTTTTAGGAGCTTCTCCAAGGTATTCCCTTTCTTTTTAAATACTCCTATCTCCGGCCTTTTAGATAAATAAACGTATTGAGGATGTGAAATAAGTAAAATGAAAGGGGTAAATTACAGTTAACAAAATACTCTGTAAAACCTCAAAAGCTAGCTTTTAAGGTTATCAACACAACTGGCCACAAACTGGTTCTACGTGTGCGCGCGGTCGAGTTAGAGTGAATTTCAACTACTTTTGTATAGAGCTGAACTGCAGTGGAGTTTCTAACCATAATTATACTAAACGGTTCGTGTTTTGAAAGAGTGCCAGTAAAAGTTCAGAAATAAGATATTTACTCGGCTCAAGATAATGATACACAAGAACAAATTCCCATTCATAGTAATATGTAGTGGTAGTGTACCGTTTAGCCAGAGTTGTCTTCTGAGAAAGCCAATCTCTGTTTCCTTCGTGGCAGGAACGGTGCTGCAGTGATGAGTGGTGCAAGAAAACAGCAGATACTTCTAAAGAAACAAAGGTTTGGATCAGCTTTTCAACACTTAGGAGCCATAATACCCTTGAGCTACTGTGGAACTATGAAACCTGAGACTACCTCTTGAACAACTACGTTTATGGGAGAAACAGTTAGCAATAGCCCAAGAAAGTAAAGGAAGAACAAATTTGAATCTATTGTTCTTTCAGTATGAACAAACACTCATAGTCCGATTCACTAAGGTTTGCGAGATGCTTTCTTATAAAATTATCACTCATTTTGTTGCCACGTACCAGCAGTACAATGTAAGTCAACTTTGCTGAAACAGTAACCTGCAGACAACTAGTAGCCATTTTTTTCAAATAGAAGAGATCGGCTATTTTGGAATACTTTTTTGTTATTTCTAATTCGTTCCGACGCCGTATATTGGTTGCACATTTAGCGGAAAAGATTGCTGTGGGAGTTGGCCTAGAAATACTGGCGAATGCGCGTATTATCCATATGTTCACATGTTTTTCACATGGAAAACAGTGTTATCTTTACAGACTTTCTCAAAAGTCCTTCGCTCATTCACTATATCGCACTTCGAGGTCTCGGTGGAGCGCTTTGCGCGCTCGGTTTCTTTGTTCTCCTGATTTTTTGAGCTTGACTTGTGGCAATTCTATAAACTCAATTGTCTAAAATTCAAACCCGTATAAGATAATATCATTTTATAGGGTTTTTTAGCCAATCAGAGCGTGTGTACTAAAAATGTTGTTTTATGTCAATTTTTTGACATCTTTGACATCTAAACAGGTTTGAATGTTAAATTATAGTTGAGAGAACACAATAGAAATGTGTTATCTTACAACTAGTAGAGCCACACAAACAATTTACAGTTAAGAAATGTGAACTATACAAGACGATTTTGTGTCGTATGTCCCTGCAAATATCAAGTTGATTGTATTTTTGGTCAATTTTCGACTTTTCCATTCTCTAGACTAAATGCGCGTTACCTTTCAATAAATAATATATGTGTCATTTTAGTCCAAAGTACGAAAAGTGCAATGTATTCTTCGGGTTGTTGGTTTTCTTTTCCATTGTTTCACATATTTTTTACTTGTAGTGAAATTTAAGGTTCCTCTCATTCTTCTGTATTTATGTAACACAGTTATAGGGCCCAATGGTGAAGTGCCATCGAGCTGAATGGGTTATAATGTTGACTACTCAGTATACTAATGTTTATCTTTTGCTCGTACTTGTTACAACAGAACAGAGCGATTTTCGTTCGACCTCGAAAAACTTGTTCGTTACATGTTTACTTTTTGCTTCGTCTGCCAATACCAGGAAAGATAAAAACAGCAACAAATTTAGTGGTTTTTAGTAAAACTGTTTGTTATTCCAGTAACAAAGGACTCACAAACTGTAGCTGTTCGTTCTCAGTCTGTTGAAGCGCTACTTCGTCAGCAGTGAACAGAATCTTCTTCGCCCGACAAGTTAAAATCAGAATCACAACACACCGTCAAATGAACATGTTCCGAAGTCCAAGCAATTGACACGCACGTTCACCGAGTGTTCGCAGAACCAATCAAAACTCCAGAAACTCGGTTCACATTCGGTTCGCTTCGTTTCAAGGTCAAATAAAAAACGCTCTAATAATCCCTTTCTTTGGTTTTCTTTTTACGAGTTTTTTGCCTTGTTCTTTTTTAGAATAGCTGTGGCAAAGAAGATGTTGGGACGTTTCGCCCATACGACCCAACGCAAGACCCAATTTTTCCACCAGAACTGATGGTATGAACAATGTGTGTTTGCTTAACATCATAATTTGTTAAAGCATGTCGCAGCAAATGAGCTTCCTCATGCTTCCCGGCCTAAGCCTATTATTTGTGTTCAGCACCGTTCATCTATTCGCAAGTTCGACCATTTCCCTTTGTTAATGATTGGATGATTTGTTAGTTCCTTTGTTCCGCAAAAAAGTATATTGGATAACTTGTAACTTAGTTTGTTTGGATCAAAATTTTCCTTTTTAACAAATTAGACGTGTATAAATAGAAGTCGTTGATTCCGTGACTCGTATGAGTCAATGAGTGAAATACTAAAGATTGTATCTTTAAATATGGGTGACTTAGATTGAGACCCGCCACCTTGAAAGTATATCAGAGAGAAAGAGTATACTTTCAATTCGGCGGCTATTGCTTGACGAGGTTGAGGTTCAGTGAAATTAAAAGTGTGATCGAAAAAGCTGCATATTTTAAAAACACAAGACTTTTCCGTATATTTGTGGCAGATTTTTAGCAATATGTTCTAGTTTTAAAGACGCGTCTTGAGAATGTCTTTACCAAAAACCACACGAAAAGTATTACCGAACTTTTTTATAGCTTGGACAAAAGCAGTGTTTGAAAAAAGTTGTTTGTTTACAAGTTTGTTTATTTAGAGGTAGAAATAGTTAAAGAGGAGATTATTACTATTTACATTTTGCCTAAACTACTGCCACAAATATTCGCTAGAATATGAGTTTCTATATTGAAAAATTTAAATGAAGGCAACAAAAATGACTTATCTACGTTAGCAAGTACTGAAATTTATACTAGTGCATCATTCCTCTAATGTATTTATGAAAACCCTCAAACCCTTTTGGGTTTGGTTTCGACTTGTAACCTTAAAACTTAAAACAGCTGTATATTTCAAAAACACTTCCTACTGTGTCACTAGATAAACTCATCACCATCTGAGATGCGTGGAATTGGCTGGCTGCCTTTTCACTTTCGATTCTTGGAGCTTACCATGTCTCTGCAAGGACATTTAGAAAACAGATTCCACTCAACACTGAAATAAAGAGAAATAATAAAGTTATGAAAATGACTTCAAAAGCACGAGTAGTTTTATTGAACTCTTTTAGTGCTTTAACTAGTTAATCAGCAAAAAAATCCCCATGTTTTTAATTGTTGATCCAGAACCAAACCGTAACCTTAAAACCTAACAATACCAGTTTCTTTGTTGTAAATCACTTTATTAGAATAATCATGGTACTGTAAATTCCAACAAATTTTTGTTCTCTATTTCTTTTGTTCGTTGGCTTTGACTCTGCACAAAACACATTCAAGGTATTGAAATCATGCATATGAACAACGAACCAGTCAAAACATTTGGTCTAACACATTGAACAAAACAGCGTGCAGCTTAACGGTCTGTAGTTCAATCTAAGACAAAGCTGCTTAGTACACTCCTTTTGAAGTTTGCTGAGCTTCATTACCAGTTATGTCTATCAACTATTACTTAACCTAACAAACACATTGACCTTAAAAGTAACTCCTTTTTCTTGGATTCTTTGATTCATAACTCATTTGTCTCATTAAACAGTGAGAGTCATCTTAAAGCTGTAGTTTCATTGTTTTCGAGTGAGCCACATATACAAGTGATTCATCCACTGACTGTGTGTCAGTTTTGTATCAAGATATTTTGGTTGTGATATATATTGTGTGAGAAAAAATGTATGGCGTGTTTTTAGAGATAACTGGAGGTACCGTTTTTAACCTCGTTTTAGCATGCCACTCTGTCTTTTTACGGAATGAGTAATGTTGTTAATAATAGCATAATATGTTTTTAACTCAAAACCTCAAATGTAACTAAGGTGAATTGCAATTGCTACTTAAGAAACATTGAGAGTTACAAGTTATAGAATAATGTTTGAGTTTGGTGAATTGCATTTACTAAGAAAAGGTTCGGGTCACACGACAACCTTTCTCGAAAAATTACAATTAAAATACTAATAGAGCTGATACTATTTTCTTCTTTGGTGACAGCTTCCAGAATACTCCCAAGCAAAATCATTGGTTGTAAAGGGTGATCACGTGACATGGCTTCGTCCAGTAACCTTAAATGAAGTATTGCAGCTTAAATTGCAGTATCCGCAGGCCAAACTTATTGCAGGAAACACTGTTGTTGGTAAATGACAATTTAAAGAGATATTCCGTGTTAGCAAGATTGTACGAAGCTTAAGCTCTCCCAGAAATACTTTTTCCCGTAATAGTAATATCCACCTAAGGTATTTGTTGAAAATAATTACCCATTTCCAAACAAGTAAGGGACTACAAGATAAAATTGGTAAATTCACCTGAGAGTGGCAGAGTTTGACCGAAAGATATAACCGTGTGGCGCAATTTCTAACATCACTGTGAAGAGAGACTTCTTTATGGTTTGGAGGGAAAGATCTCTCTGCAAACCATTCTAAAGTCTGTTGATTTAACGATTTCTGAAATGTCGCTGCATTAAGTGGTTAAAATGCAACGAAACGATTTCAAACTTGGTAAATTTCCTAAATGTACAGATGTAATAAAATTATATCTTTCTTGTGACGGGGTTGATCTCTTGATAATAAATCGTCGAATCCATTCCTTTTGGTATTTTAGGTATGGCCAATTGCCCACTTGGTATAATAGGTCAAACAATCATGGTTTAGTTATTAAGGTTAATGACGTGACAGTAAATGCTGTGGAAGTATTGTCAACTTTTTTTGCTTTTAGAAATTGCAATATCCACAAGCTAGATTTATCGCAGGAAACATTTTTGGTAACAGACTACTTGGCACGTTCCAAGATAGCGTCATCTTTATTACTCCTTGACCCTCTCAAACGCGTATGCTAAAGTATAAAGATATTATGCTCTGCGGTGGTATTGTTTATTAGAGGTCTGGTAATCATTCCCCTTTCAATATGCTTATTAAATTGTCTTAACTCTCAATGGGGGTGTACAGACCCGTCCCACGGTTATTCCGACCTGAATTCTGAAGCTTTACAGCAATCAAAATGTCCAACTACGGACACATCTTCTGACATAATTGGATGATGTCATCACATATTATTTATGCAAAATTAATTAAGCGAATTTAAGTTTAAAGAAAAAAGGGAATTTTTTACAAAGTTCGTTCTATTTCCATTTTTATTAATGTGTCTCCAATATGCCTTTAAAGAATTGTTTTAATCACCTTTCGTGAGAGCAAAAGTACAATATGTAAGCATAAAAATGTTCTCTATTAATTACAAGGCCATTTGCTGCAAATTTGCTAGAAACAAGATGCTGAAAAATCCAAAATGGCGAACGTTTTAATTAAGAACTGCTGCTGCAAGTATTAATTAAGAACTGCTGCTAAGTTACCATAGCAGCAGGTCTTAATTAAAACTTGGTTGTTGTCATGTTAAGTAATTAGTAAGACCAATTAAAGCTGCTTGCATGCCAAATGGCCAGTTTTGATCAATTCGAAAATCATCGGGATGTCCAACTGACCCCAACTCCCCATAAACGTTGGCGTTTCTACAAAGGCCCTAACGTTTAAGAATTAAGTATTTGAGGAAATACTGCGACTGGACAATCTCTCTTTTTCGATTGTTCAACAGCTCTTAAGTCTAGTTTTCATGAGCGAAACATTAAACGAAAGCGCAGATTTAATCGTAACGCTCTTGTGTCACTGTGCAAGTAGGAATACATAAGCGTAAGCTCGACGGAAGCGGAGGCAGAAAGAACGGAGCGTTTTCTTTATCTTCAGTCTCGGTTTCTCCTTCCGTCGCTTATGTCGTCGTGAAAACAGAACACAACGCATTCGCAAGTTGAAGGAAAAGGTGTTTTATCCTTGTAGCTTCTCTCCCGTCGTTTATATGCTTGCGTCAAGCCCATTTTCACGGTGATATTACTGACATAAGAGCCTTTCTGCCTGCGCCTGTGTTCCTTACGTCGCTCGTGAAAACGAGGCTTTACCGGCCGGCTAAATATGTTTTCGTAAATATTCACCGCTCCAAAAATGAAAACGGGACTGGAACCGTCCACCCAAACGGTCCAAGAAAGCAATGCTACAAATGCTATTTTTACAAGAACGAACAATACACAGTCATTAGCGGGTGCAAACCGTGATGTGATGCAGACAATTGATTTCCGGCTAATTTCATTGTTTTTTGGAAAGAAAAAGTCACCGTATTGTGCAAATCCATAGTGTTCGGAAGATTGTAATTGATGGATTGTCCAAAATAGTCGTTAGATAATTGCCCTACAGCATATAACTGTTTGGATAGACAAACCCAGTCCTTCTGGAGTTTCTGGAACAAACAAAAAAATGGCCGATAAAGCATACGGAGTGGACAAAATTGAGATTTTAGAACAAAGACACATGAGTACATTGATGTTCAAACGATTGAAACAGTACCTTTATGGCAAAGACTTTTTAATTGAGAAAAGATAGCTTGCGCGACCTGCAAGGCATTTTGGGATGACCCAAATGTTTTAAAAATAATGTAAATCATGATCGCATTCTTCTTGCTAACCATTTTGTAGGTTTCGATCTTCGATCTCTCGTGCCTCGTGCCAGTCCTCCAGTGGTGATCTCTCTTACTCACATTCCCGATCTTCGTGTCGTTTTGCGAGATGATGAGGGAATAACGTTCGGAGCAGCTGTTACCCTGGAAACCATGAGAGAAGAGCTTCAAAAAGTGTTAAGGGTTCTTCCAGGTTTGTGTTATTTGTTTATTGTACTCGTGTCGTCAGATGGCACAGATTTTTAAAAATCTTTATAACAAGTGTAATAAATAAATTCAATCAAAAAATTGGCATTTTATTTCAACCGGCGTTTTCCTTTTTTCAGATGTTGTTGATCACAAAACATCTTTGTTTGGTAATAGGAGAAAAACAGTTTTACCATGCTATGTCTATGTATTAGTTCGTCCTTTAATTAAAATATAAACTGAACTGGGTCACTGCTTTTGTTAGAATCTGAAAAGTTGTGAAGTCTTTGATGTGAAGAAGTTACTTCAACAAATAAGTTCGCAATTCTGAGTAACCGGTTAAAGGTACGTTTATTGTGAGTAGATCATTCTATCACCAATTGGATAATAAACTTTATTATACTGTCAAATCTTCTAGCAAGGCCACTCAGGCCTCACTAATCGGGGACACTGTCCACAACACCGGCATTAGCCTACTCCTATCGACAAGTGTATGGGTTCTTTTAAGTCCCCCAATAGAACGTTGAGAGACTAGACCAACAGTTTAACGCCCCTGTCCACGGACGGCGTTGCGAAAGAAAATCGCCCAAAGTTCAACCCTCGACCAGGCCGTGGATTCAACCCGGAACCTTCTGGTTGGTAGTCAGACATCTTACTATCTGTGCCAACCTCGCACACGAAAATTGGAATTGCTTTTGATGTCACACAAACTTAATATATTCTTTTCTATTTCTTTTTGATGTCACACAAACTGACTATATTCTTTGCTAGATCTTTTCCGTAATACTTTCGAATCCAAAAAAAGCAACAGTTCCTATTTGCTAGTTATGCAATGCTTTCGAGTGGGATACCGTGGAATATGCCACGCGTCACTTGTACTCGCCTAAAGGCGAAGAAAATACAAGTGACAAGTGGCATGTTCCCCAGTATCCCACGAGAAAGCATTGCATAACTACTTTATCCCATGCCTATATTTTAGAAAATTTACGGGAATTTTCGAAAGGTACGGAAGTTTCCGGGACTTCGAAAAACTTAGGTAACACTTCAAAACCGTTTTTGAGTAGTTTATACGATTTTTGAAGATTTTCGGAAAATCTTCGGAATCTTAGCGAATTTTTTGAAAATCAAAATGGTTTTAAAATTTTCGGAAAATCTTCGGAAGTGCTCGGAAAATTTCGGAATGTTTGGTAATCTCCGGAAAACTTCGGAAATGATTCAAAACTGTTTTTCAGCAGTTTTATGATTCTTAGAATTATCGGAAAATCTTCGGAAGTGTTCGGAAATCTTCCGAAATTTTCGGAAAATTTTGTAAACGGTTCAAAGCTTTTTTCAGAAGTTTTTATAATATTTTAAACTTTTCGGAAAATCTTCGGAAATCTTCGGAAGTGTTCGGAAATCTTCGGAAAATTTCGGAACGGTTAAAAACTGTTTTTCAGGAATTTTTATGATTTTTCAAAATTTTCGGAAAACCTTCGGGGTGTCTTCGGAAGTGTTCGTAAATTTGCGGACGTGATCAGAACTGTTCGGAAACGTTTGCAATGGTTGAAAAATGTTCGGAGATGGTTTTGAGAAGTCCACAAAGGACGCCAGTACAACTAGCTGTTGCGCGCAAGTAATGACGGGAAAGTAGAGTGGAATACTACCCGTTGCATATTACCCGTTGCATACCGCAGAAT